>QJNY01000519.1:0-55464 GCA_004155945.1 Monosporascus sp. mg162 | reverse complement strand
TGTTACGGGTTGGGAGTACCGTGACAGCTCCAGTATATATGCAGCTGCAAGCACCAGAATAATTGCCACAATTGCGATCATTCCGCCAATCTTTTGCCCCTGGCGCAACGGTATGGTGCAGCCGTAACAAAGCATTACCTAAAGCTTTATAAAATTTATCTTTAAATCCAGAAAAGGTAAAAACATTATGGAAAAGCATTTAATTAAACTTAAAGAAAGGTTATATTTAATTATCCGAATCTTTTATAAGATACCCTATACTTATAATACCTAAAATTAAGGACGGCAAGCAGAAAATCGATTAACATAAAAATCCGGTTTATCGACGCGTAGTTGATTACCGGCAACTAAACGGCATTACTATCAAAAACGGTTATTTTTTAACCTTAATAAATACTTGAAAGGAAAACGTAAGCAAAGTTAAATAATTTACAGCTTTAAACTTTCGAAACGGTTATTACCATATCAAAATAACTAAAAAAAAAAGGTAAAAGATTACCTTTAAAACGATATATTGATATTACGAATACCGAATAATACCTTTGAAACTTATTAACGCCCCCGCCAGTTTCTAACGTTTAATTATAACTATACTTAGGAAATTCCTAAACAAATATGTTTTTTTCTACCTCGACGATATCCTTATTTAGTCCGGAACGTTAAAAAAAATAAAAAGCATATTTTCCAAGTTTTTAAAGCTTTAAATTAAGTAAATATTCAAATTAACCCCGCTAAAAGTAGATAACATACGCAAAAATTAAATTATTTAGGATTTACCCTTAGCCTCGATTAAATTCAAATATAAAACTTTAAATTAAAAGCAGTTAAAAATTGGCCTATTCTTGTTAAGGCAATCGTTATAAATATCGGACAAATCTTAGGATTTACGGATTACGTACGTAACTTAATCAAGGAATATAAAAGTATTATTAAACCATTAAGAAATATATTATTAAGGAATATATCGGAAAAGAAATTCGAACTTTTAAAAAAAGTTAAAAAAGCTTTTTAGCTACTTAAAAACGGGATTACTAAAACGCTAATAATAAGACTACTTAACGCCCATAAAATGAAAGGCTTAAAAATAAATGCCTTAAATTATGCCTTAAGGGTAATCCTGGAATAACAAGAAAATAATAAAAAGTAATACTTAATCGCTTATTATTCTAAGGCTTTTCGAAACGCAAAATTCCGATATAGAATTTACGACAAAAAGTATTAATAATTATTAATTTTTTTAAAAAATGGAAACTTTTCGATATTTACTTAAATTATAAAAACCTTATCTGGTTTATAACAATTTAAGAATTTAACAAATGTTACGAAACTTAAATAATTTTCTTATCGAAATATATTTCCAAGTTTAACATATTAAGGGAAAAGAAAGTATCCAAGTAAATATTTTAAGTCGTAAAGGAAATTACGACTCCAAAATCCCGAAACGTCGAATGTACATATTGCAACAATTTAAGAACAGTACCTTACGGTTATATAAAATACTAAAACAACTTACTTCAAAACTTTTAACGAAATTCCAAAATTCCTATAGCAAAAAAAAGCAAAAAAAGGTGCAACAATTAAATAACTAACCTGAAAACCAGTTATTATACTATAACAAAATTTACATCTTTCGAAAACAACAAAAACAATTCGTTAAAGGATTTTACGAAAATTTATTACATAAATATTAAGGCATCTTTAAAACTACCAAACGATTATAGGAAAAATACGACTTTTCAAAACTTCGACGAATTGTTAAATAAATAATTAAGAATTGCAACGTTTGCAATAAGGCAAAAGTCGCCCGATATAAACCCTACGGACTTTTACAGCCCATAAATATTTTAAAAAAGACTTGGAATATTATTACTTAGGATTTTATTACCGGTTTACCCTTATCGAAAAACCCCGTTATTGGAGTTTAATACGATAAAATATGGGTAATAGTTAACAGACTTATTAAGTGTAGGTACTTTTTATCTTTTAAAGGAAATATAACGGCAGAATAACTAGCTTACGCCTTTATTTAATATTATTTCGACAAACATAAAATATTAGAAAAAATTATCTTAAATAAAAATAAATTTTTTATATCAAAGTTTAGTATTAACTTTTTTAAGTAAATAAACGTTAAGCTTAGATTTTTTAAAGCATATTATCTATAGATAAATAAATAAACAAAACGTTTAAACCAAATATTAAAACAGTATTTAAAAAGCTATATTAACTTCCAGCAGAATAACTAGGTTAAATATTTTTCATTAACCTAAATAGCTTATAATATATTTATTAACGAAAATATAGATGTTTTTTCCCATATAACGATATAAAAATATAAAGCAAAGATATAACGACCAAAGTAACCATTCGGTAAAGCTTTAAAATTAACGGCAAAAATTTCCTAAACAGAAATAGTAGTAATTAAAATCGAGATAATATAAGTCCGCTTACAAAATAAATTACGATTTTTTTTAATAAAGGATAACCCGGTACTATAATAAAAAAAGAATTAAAAGACTAATTTTGTCGAAAGGAAATAAAGTTTATTTATTACGCTAAAAATAAAACGAAATATCGAATATTTCTTAAATTAAAACAAATAAACTTAATAATAAGCTTAATTTTAAAAAGCTTGGTTTACTTAAAATCGATAAAGTTATTTTTAAAACTAACCACCGATTGTTATTACCCCAAACGATAAAAATACATCTTATTTTTTATACTTTTTTTATTTAAACCTTTACCTAAAAACGTTTTATTAAAAACCAGTTTGGAAACCCCAAAAAACGACGATAAGTACGAAAATTAAACGAATATTAAACTCCAGGGTAATTAAAAATAAGGTTTAATATTTAATCAAACGGAAAAATTACTTATACAAAAAAGTACTTAAAAACCTTTTAAGTACTTGACGAATACGAAGGACCTGGTTAAGACGTTTTACCGTTAAAATCCTGACCGACTGACTTTAATGCGGCCAAGGTCGCAGGCGATAACGGCCCAGTATCCAGGTTTAACCCTGGGCCGTTCCAATCGAAAGAAATAAAAGTTTCCGCCGTAACGTCTATTTCTAAAGCAAGCTGCGCTTGTTTTATTTCTATACGACGCTACTTTTTTTTTCCTTTTCCTTATTTAATCTTTTTTATTTTTTTAATTCGTTTACAGAACGAAGCCCGCGGCGAATTATTTTTATATTCCGACGTTATAAAAAGTTTTATTAACGGCTTAACCTAATTAACTTAACCATAGTTTTGGTTTATAATTACTGCAGATTTAACAGTATTTTCTCGGCGGCTCTTTTTTATAATTAATCCGCGCCTTTTTGGACCGGATGTTTTATAACGACTTTTAAAAAATATTAATGGCCCTATAAGGTATATTAGCCTTATAACAATACTAGCACCTTTTTCGCTCCTTAACTATTTTACGTCCCAACTTTAAATCCTCGCAACGTTTACAAAGCATAACTAAGTATTCAAAATCTGAAATGGAAAAGATTAAGTTTTTTCGACTTTCGGTAAAGAATTTAACACGTTCTCATAATGGACCTGATATAATGATACACTGAAAATAATTGGTTAAAGGAAACGAAAAACGAAAAACGAAAAGACGTATCTATTTTATCTTTAAAGACAAAAATTTCGAAAAAAGAAGACTAGTATTACGGATTATAATCTCCCGTCTGTTTGCGAAAAACCAAAAAAAGGAATAACGTCGGGTCGAATAAACTTCGGTACCAAGAATAGTTTCTGCGGGAACTATAAAGATATTATAGAAATACTCCAGAGACATCATAAAGGTATTATAGAAACTAAACGGAGGTTATATTAAAGGAAAAGAACATATAAGACTTTTATATTTCCTTGTAAATAGCCACTTGCTTAGTTTCGTTCTTTAGCTATTACTTTAAATCTTTAATTAAAGGCAACGTTCTTCGATTAAAGGAAAAGTCCGCAAATTTCTTCAACGAACAGATTACTGAATCGTTCTTCGCTCTATTGTTATCTGCAAATCAAGAACCCCTTTCGGATACTGCTTAAATCTCTAGGTCGTTGTATGATAGATTCGTTACAAACCGCTAAAGGATTTAGGAAATCCATTTCGGTACGGCGTTACCGTAACTGAAAAAAACTCGACGATATATTTTAAGCTTTTTCTGGCGACGGCGAGTAATGTTGTTGATGACTTGAATCTTCGAGGCCTAAAGTAACTTCCGGTATAGGCGAACTTTGAAGGGCGTTCTCGCCTAATTTTTCTGGAGAACGATCGGGTTTTTTTTCGGAGTTGTTGCTAATAACAGAATGGAAGAATTTTTCGTCCGGATTAGCTTTTACCCACTTAGCTTCCTGTGAAGCTTCCTGATCAGGACTATCTATAACTATTACAATGGTGTTATATATGGATTTTTCGTTTTCGATAGACGGACCCTGTACTGCCGTATTATTCACCCTTTTAATAGCGTCTATATCAAAGGGGCTATTGCTGAATGTAGCTTTTGAAGTTCTTAGGAAAATCGTTGCTTTAGATAAAATTAGGATGCTGTCGATTTGATCGTTTAGTTCTGCGATTTCGAATATCGACTTCTGCGGTTGACCGTTACTATATTTCTTCGTTTCGTCGAAAGTGACGTCTCGAACGGCGATAACGCGTTGTTGCGAAGGAACCTATACCCGATATATGTTGCTAGCTACGTATCCGACGAGGTAGCCGATATACGCCTTAAGGTCCATTTTCTTTAGACATTTTACTTCCTGACGGACTGCTTTCATAAGTATATAAGCTTTTGATCCGAAGAGGATAACGTTCGCAACGTTCGCTTTAAACCTTTTTCGGAAACGGGTATTTTATCTCTTTTAGTTAGCTATTCGTTAAGAATCTGGATAAGTATCTTCCAGCTTAAGGCTTTAGTAAGTGTACGGTTGACGATATATATAGCTGCTTTAATAGCTTTAGGCTACAGATCAAAAAAAAGGTTGCTGCTAATTATTAAACAACGTATTTTAGTAAACATTACGCCCCCGGCGCGTTTTTAAATGCCTGTGGGCTTTTTGGTATATGGAGATAAAGGTTTATACGTAACCCCTATATCTAGAAGTCATCGTCGAAGCTTCTGTCCGAAGGAAATTTTTCCGTTTGATACGATCGTTTTAACCTTAATATAATATTGTTTTTCGAGGAAAGCAATTACGTTTATTAAAATAGTAAACGTATGTTTTTTCCGTTTTATGGTGTAACTAATTCTGGCTCCGATAATAAGGTAGGTAATAATTAACGATTTTGTTCGCCCGTTAAAGGCGTTGTTAAATTCGAAAAGGTTAGCGTATATTGTAACGAAAAGCTTACGTTTCTTAGTTTAGGGTTTTCGCGAGACTTTCTTTCCAGCTTTCGCAACAGTACAGTTCTGACAGTTTATCTTCGACGGCAGCTAAATTTTCGCTTCGGTTACTGCTTGTACCACCTTTCCCAGGGCCTTAAGGCTAAATGGGCAAGTTTTCGATGGTATAACGTAATATCTTCTTTTAAAGGCTTTAAAAGATTTCGAAAATCATTTTCGTAAAGCTTTTTCTGATTAGTTAGTTTTGATAAAAGGAATTTTCGGATTAATGGTTCCGTAATAACGTTTTCGTTTTCGCTTTCGAGGATAATTTCCTTCTTTAGATTGCTTTCGTCCTCCGAGATTGTTATTCAGGGCTTTTCGAGCTTTTTAGCTATTATAAAAGCTGTTAAAGTAATAACATTGTCGGTATTGTTTTCAGCTATTATCTTAACTTGGTATATAACGGGCTAGCGTTTAATTTATTTAATCTTAGCTATCTATTTCCGAAACGTCCTTAACTTTTTATAATATATAACGTTTGTTGCGAGGTTCTAATAAATCTAACCTTCCGAAACAGCCTGTGCAACGTTAGGGTAGTATGTATTTCAGGGATATATAAGCAGTTTTTCAAAAAAAAAAAAAAAAAAAAAAAAAAAAAACCGCTAATTTTGCCGTTCGAAGTAATAAATGTGATTTTTTTCGTATCTTTACCCAGAATATTTAGGTACTTCCTTTTAATTAGAAGTTTCCCGCTTACTGTAGGAAGATGTAAATCGATAAAGTTAGCCTTCCGATTTCCGACGTAAAGGTTTAAGTACGTATTTATTAACGTAAATCCTTTCAAATTATATTGAGTAGTAACATTATTAGCCTAAGGTTTTGTATAGGAAGGAAGTCCTATAACGAAGACTGTAAAGGTTGCTTAAGGTAACGGTTGCTAAATTTATTGCGGAATTTGTTACTAGAAAATCTATTTCTTCGTTTCTTTCTTAGTACGCTTAACAGCTGCTTTTAGGGCACCGGTACTCTTCTCGATACGTTCGTCCACCATTTTTCTGATCTTAAAATTTTCGGTCCATCTATTAAGCCTAATCTTCGAGCAGATATAAGGGCATTCCTTGAAGGTATGGACTATACCGTAAAGATACTGTCAGTTAGAATGGCAGTTACTGTTTTGAGTGGTATTATTATTGTTATTATTCGAAATGTCCTAGGAAGGTTCTATCTGATTCGGGGTTTCTCCGTTAAGGGTAACACTAAACGCTCCTCGTAACAGCTGTTCGGCGGTAACGCCTTGGGCCTTCCGCAGTCTTATATGGCTCCAGAAACGCTTTATAAGCTTCTGTACTGACGGCAGCTCGGTGGCATCCTTGCTGTCGAATATGGCTTCTTTAACAACTGCGGTCTGGGTAATAAAGAAGTTGGATAAGAAAATGTTTACAGCCTTAAGGAAATCGAAGTAGCTATGAAACCCTGTAACAAGTGGAATTTAGAGCTTTTCGGCTTCGGTATACGCTTTTTAATACTTGGAAAGCTATGCGTCCATTGGGACTTTGTTAGTTCTTAGTGCTTTCTTATAACGGGCTTTCATTTGGTAAATTCTGGCGTTATTGCTAAGCTTAAAATAATTCTTTAAAGCTATAAGTCTGTCTCGAAATAACCTTCTTCCCTGCTTCCGGTTATGTATCTTCACCGCTTTCTGGAACCTCGTATCTGCCTTTAACCCGAGATCCAACTTACTAAAAGTTTTGGGATCGAATTTCTTAAAGTTAGGGAAGGTAGATCTCATTACCAGCGATGGAAACTTATCCGTATTTGGGTTAATATACTCCTATAGGAAGCCCGCTTTAAAGCTAACGTAAAATTCGAAGGTGTTATATTTTTTAGGGGTCCCCTTTTTGAAAAAGAACGCTTTAAGGCGCCTTAAGGTCTTAGCAGAGTCTGTTAATAGGGAAGGAACCATGGCTTCAGTAATAATGCAGCTAAAGGGCTAGGAAAATAAAGATAATAATATCTAGGCAGGGAATATCCTTAATAAAAGGCGGCAGTAAGTTACAGAATTACTGCGGGAGCGACGGCGAGGTTCCGAATTGCCTTAAAAAAAGCAACGTCCGCAAAATATCTAACAAGTGTATCAAAGTACAGATGAAAAGAAATACGGACCGGGTTCATAACTATAAGACCCTGAATTATATACTGAAGTATATAGAACTGAAGTAGGATAAATTACTAGATTAACTTCTGAAGAAAGATCCTATCTAGAATGAAAGGGTAATAAAGCCTCTTTAAATACACATAAAACAGCTATAATCGAAAGAAAGCAATACCGGGGACTTGAACAATGCATCCCACTAGTATAGAAGCTAGTTAAGCCACTGCTTCATATAACCGACCTATACCTCAGTAGGGTTTAACAGGAACAGATATATCTTGGAACGGGGGAGGAGGGAGCATCAGTGGGATATTGTCAGACGTAGCTGAAGGTTAAGTCTGTTAGCTAGGCTTTAGCTTAGGCAGAACTGCCACGAGTACAGGGTTGTAAAATTATTCCTTAGTTTTTAGTCCTAGTCAGACTAAAACTAATGTAACTAAATTAGGTCTAAAGACTAACTAATTTAAGGAAAGAACTAACTAATTTTTTTTCATACTCTTAGCCAACGCCCTGATTAACTAACTAGACTAAGAAACTAAAACAGGGGTATAAACAGGAAGTATACGAACTATCTAAGTTGGTTCGAAAGAAATTTTCCGATTTTCTGGGAGTTTTTTCCAAATTTCTTTGGCGTTTTTATTTTTTTCGAATTTCTTTTCTTTAGTCTTTAGTCTTTTCTTAGTTAGGCCTTAGTTAGTCTTAGTTTAGTTAGTCTTTTTAAAAAATTCTTTAGTTAGTCTTTGTCAGGCAGTTGACTAAACTAACTAATTAAAATTACAACTCTGCACTAGTGGAGTCTGCTGATCGCATTACGGGTACAGTTTTCTCTCAGCCGCAACTGTTTTTTGTGTATATAAGGAGGCTTCAATACCCTCTGTTTCTATCTAGGGCCTTTCAGAGGTCAACCTAATAATTCATTCCTCTTCAGTCATATATGCTCCAGTGTACGATTCAGGTTCTCATAGGCATAAATACGTCAGAAGACAAGAGGTTTATAGGTGCTTCAAATATGCGATATTCACTAGCGATAGTTTCAATAGAAATATATATCTCTTTCGAATACGGCCCACGCCGATATATTTCGCGATGACATTGTTTCGACCTTAGCTCCGTCGGCCATTTGTAATATATTTTATCTTACTATTAAAGGAATTTTTTTTTTGTATATGTCGGCAATTGGTGCTTTCAGGAATTGTAAGCTAGCGGGGGGTGCGCTAGCACCCCATATACGATAAGATTCACTCTGATCGGAACGTATATGTTCCCTTACCTCAGCTAGCTCAGGCCTCCGCTGGCTCGTTCTATTCTTTCTAAAGTCTTTTTATGTATTCCGCCAAGAAGCTAAAAACTAACCAATCACATGCCGTATTTCCGTAACGAGCCAGCGAGGCCTGAGAACAAGTTTCCCGAAACATTGCCTCACTAAAATCAGGCTCCATTTTTGAGGTCGGGGCTGCGCCTGCGGCGCAGCCGTGGCTAGCGCTTTTGATCAAGAAGTAGCTGCAAGCGTCAGATGTATCAACTAAACCTTTTTAAGAAAAGTCTCCACAGAAATAACAAAACCTCAAAAATAGGGCCCGATGGCAAGTTGTAAATTTTGGGCTCAATTGGTGTCGTCCCATACAAATTTTCGAAAATCTATTTTGGAAACTCGCAAATAAAACGATAATAAAAAGTTATTATAAAATAACAAAAAAGATCATTATATACAGCTTTAAAGAGGCTTTCTGACCAGATATATAACTTCCCAACCGGAGCTGTTTTGGTGGAGATATTTGAGATCCAAGTTAAAATTTTCAATTGGTGCCGACCTTCCAACCGGGACGCCCTTATGCCTGCGACAACGCAACCACCGTATATATCATTAGGCCAGGGGCCTTCCAAGGGTAATTCAGTATGGGAGAAGCCCGTCCAGCTATTCTTTTGTCCGTATGGGTTGTGGTTGTTACGTCGCAGCTCTGAGAAAGTTGGGGTCAGCTAAGTCCGGAACGCCCTTATGGCTGCGACGCAACAACTACAATTCGTACGGGCAAAAAAATAGCTGGACGGGCTTCTTCTATACCAAGTTATCCTTGGAAGGTCCATGGCGAAATGATGCACGCGGTGGTTGCGTTGTCGCAGCTATGAGGGCGTTCCCGATAGAAGGTTTACAGAGAACGGAAAATTTGACTTATCCCCTTAATATCTTCACCAAATTAGCCCCGACCGGGACGTTATATATACGGTTAAAAAGCTTTTTCAAAGTTATATATGGCAGTATTTCTTATGATTTTCCTATAACTTTTGTTGTTGTTATATTAAGTAATTTCCAACGAAGATTTTGAAAATTTTGTATGGGAGTGCGGAGAACGGAGCCAGAAAAAAGCAACTTGTCATCAGGCCCTATTTTTGAGGTTTTGTTATTTCTGTGGATACTTTTCTAATTGGGTTAGCGCGGTACCTAAAGCTACTGTCTTTTCAAAGCCTTAGCTGCAGCTGCGCCGCAGGCGTAGCACCAACCTCAAAAATAGGGCCTGATTTTAATGAGGTAAATGTTCCCTGCCTAGACTACTTCAAAGATCAAGATGCGTTGCGAGAGCACACGAACTAGCCAATCAATACAACCGAACTGATGTCCCCTATGTCTGACTGGAATTGCCGGCTGGTAGGCTTTGTTTGGGCCAGGCAGCATTCTGCTGCCTGGGACAACCTTTTCTACGGATGATCCTTCATTACCCAAGAGTGTATGTAAGGGCGATTGCCCGCGGACTAAATTTGTCCTTTTATAAAGCAGCTTGGAAAATATATAGAGAGTTACGTTAAATTCCTGCATTCGATTACTGTAACTGTCAGATATAGGGGACATCAGTTCTGTTATATTAATTGGCTAGTTACGTACGCTCTCGTAACGCGTACTGATCTTTAAAGTAATCTAGCTATGGAACATATATGTTCCGATTAGAAAGAATCTTTCTGTATATAAGGTGCTAACGCACCTCTTACTAACCGATACACCCCTTTAACGCCTTGACGTAATTACAGCGTTAGCCGTTACTTCATTACATCTTAAAGCAACAATTATTCATTTCACCTTTTGTGACGACTATAGACTTAACCAACTATTAAACGTAAGTCCCACGGTTTATATTGGCCGTGGTATCGTAGGAATCTAAGCAATAAGGTGATAGTTACATCTAATAATAACAGATGTAAATTTAGGTAATCAAGTTATATTGCAAGCTGATGCTATCTAAATTACGTGGAGAAATTAAGCGTATATATATTCCACTACTCTTGGTGTGCTCGTCGTTGTTCGCATTTGCTCGCTTTGCTTACCAAGAGAGTTACCGCAAACCCCTATAAGTCGAATAAGCAGGTTATGTCAGATATAGGGGACATCAGTTGTGTTGTATTGGATGACTAGCTGCAGGTGCTCTAAATCGCGCACTCCTGATTTTATGAAGTCTAGTTACGGAACCTATATGTTCCGACCAGAGGGAGCCTTTCCGTATATGAGGTTCTAGCACACTCCCTGCTAGCTGACACAATCCCTCAACGCCTTAACACCGTTACGGCGTTGATTACTTTACTTCTTTACCTCCTAAAGTCGCAGCTTTCCATTCCACCTTTCCTCTGGCGATTGTATTCTTTTGATCGGCCAATTCCTTCTTTGAAATTACCCGCAGGTTGTTCTTCCGCCGATCAAAAGTTTCCGTAATATCTATTAATCCTAACTGCTTTTTAAAATGCTTAAAGGGTTCGCGTATTAAGGCTTTGGTTAGCCTATTAGCCAGCATATTGCCCGTAAGTATATACTTTACGTTAATTATATCTCTTTTTACGGCTTTTCGTAATTAATAGTTATATATATCCACATGCCGCAACTTCGTTTATAGTAAGGAAACGTCGGTATTAATAAACTATATCGTTTATTAATTATCGTATTATATGTTTAACTGTTTAATATTTAAGGTAATTTTAAGCTTTTTAATTAATTAAAAATTAAATAAGGGTTTTTTTGCAGCTTATATAAAAAATAACAATTCTTCTTTTATTATAAAATACTTATTATATTTTATTTATTTCCTTGTTATTTTATTACTTTTTTAAATAACTTTATAACGTAAGCTTAAAAGATTTTTCGATCGATCGTATTATCCGGAAAAAAGGTTTTATTTTAGATATCTAACGAATTTTTACCCCCGAACTGTAACGCTAACGTTTTAATTTTGATTAGGTATAATATAATTCGATCGATTACTTTATAGTATACGTTGTTAAGATTTAGGTTAAATCGGGCAAATCGGAATACCGCAAAGATTATATTAGGTCGCGTAATAACTGTTACGTATAAAATAAAACTGATTTTTTCCTGGTATCTGTTAACGGAACTTGGATAAGCTATATTAAGATTTAGCAATAATTCGACGTTCGTTATTAACGTATTCAAAAGATTATTTAAACTTTTTTTAGGATTAAGTTAATTAGCTTATTTACAAAATTTAATTAAAAAAAATCAGATTTTTCTTTTAGCTTTATCTTTAATTATTTCGATAACGAGGAATTACTGTAAGCCCTTATTCCCTATAAGGGTTTACCCTTTTCGTATTTATTAGATCAATTAATTTACAAGGCCTTAATATTTTTTGCGTATACTGTAATAATATCGTCTAAAAAAAAAAAGTACTCTTTAACGAATAAAACAATAAAGTTCGTAAAAAACGGAGCAAAATCCCAATTTTATAAGTATTCCAGTAAAATCTTTCTGCTATAGCAATAATATTTCCCGTAATCTATATAATATCTTTATAATTAAAAAGACTTTATTACGTTACGAATAACTTCAGGGCGTTTTTATATATATATATAGTTGGTAGGTGTTTGTTACGGCTGCACCATACCGTTGCGCCAGGGGCAAAAGATTGGCGGAATGATCGCAATTGTGGCAATCATTCTGGTGCTTGCAGCTGCATATATACTGGAGTTGTCACGGTACTCCCAATCCGTAACACTATGCCCCTCCTTTAGTGGCTTGGTCCCCAAGCCACGAGGACATCTGCCGCGACTACGGCGCAGCTGCCCAACCCCCAAGGTCTACCCCGTACTGCCCCGCATGCGTCCGGGAAGACCTTATAAGCAACAGCTAGTCTGGGGATCGAACCCAGCACTGAGGCGTCACCTACCGTCATGCGATCATTATGTTACGGCTGCACCATACCGTTGCGCCAGGGGCAAAAGATTGGCGGAATGATCGCAATTGTGGCAATCATTCTGGTGCTTGTAGCTGCATATATACTGGAGCTGTCACGGTACTCCCAATCCGTAACAGTGTTACGGATTGAGATTTCCCGTTATCTACGGGAGACCAAAAGGGGGAATAACCTCGGGTCGGGTGGATTTCGGTGCCAAGAATAGTCTTTGCGGAAACCATAGAGACACTACAGAGATATTACAGAGACCGGACGGAGGTTATACTAAAAGAAAAGAATATATAAGATTTCCATATTTTCTTGTAAATAGATATTTACTTAAAGTCGTTCCTTAGCTATTAATCTAAATCTTTAATCAAAGGTAACGTTTTTTGATTAAGGGAAAAGTCCGCAAATTTCTTTAACGAATAAACTACTAAATTATTCCTCGCTTTGTTATTACTTACAAATCAAAAACCCCTTTTCGGATATTAATTACATTTCCAAATGGTTATACGATAAGTTCGTTACATTTTGATAACTCCTTAATTAATAGCCGACGAATAGTTTGAGGCTTAGTTAGGCATAAGTTTTCCTGAACCTAATAAAAACGATATTATAGAACGGCGTTTAAAAGACAGACGATATACCCGATCGCCGTTACCAACTGGTAAAGGATCAATATCTGGATTAAACATCTTACCTTTTTTTAAAGAAATCCTTTTTTAATCGATAACATAGCCCCCCTTATTATTCGGGTTTAAAGAAACTCTTTTTTTTCAGCAATAACCATTTCCGGCTTTAAAGAAAACTATTAAAGTTTAGGAAAACGAACCGGAAAAGGAAGAAAAAAAATCCGACAGCCCGAAAGGTAAAAAAAAAGAACTTACGATTAACAAAAAAGCTGCGTACCTTAATAATTAAATTCCAGGCTGTAAAAAGGAAAAATGCTAAACTCGCTCGATAGCAGAGATTTTCGATATTGCCTTTATTCGGCGCGAATTAATTCCGCGAAAACATTATTTTACTCCTTGCTTATTATAAAATGCTAAAGGTTAAAGGTTATAAGCTAACCCCTTTAAAACCTTAAGACGGTACCATAAATATGAAAGGATTCTTAGTTTAAGTTAAATTCTACCCTAAGTTTTACGAAGACTTTTTAAAAAGGACTATTAAAAAGTATTGGCCATTTTTCAGCTGTTCACCGGAAGGGTTTTCCTATGGTTTTAGCTAATTATAAAGGATTACTTCGAAAATTACCCCGACGAATCTTCCGATCTTACTAATTATATCTTCGGTATTTACGAGCACTTGGAAAAACGGATGTAAGCTTTATTTAGATATCTAGATAAACAGTAAGATGCCGTTAAAAAGTTGCACTTTTTCCAGCAAACGAAATCAGCATCTAACTATACGACGGAATTTAATCGCGTTGTAGTAACTTTCTATCCACCGGAAAGCGCCTTATTTTATCCTTATTACGATGGCTTAAAGTTATAGGTTAAGGAGGAGATGTATAAGATACCTAATATAAGCCCTTTCCAGAATTATACTAATAAGGCCATTATTGCCGATAGACGTACCTTTAATCGGTACTTAGAAAAAAAAGGTTCTAACAAAAGAAAGGACGACCGAAGCTTCAGTAGCAAGTGTTAAGGAAGCAAAAATAAGGACAAAACCCAAAAGGAAGCAAATACTACTTTAAGGGAACCTAGAAAGAATAAGTCGAATGTTAAACGCTTTAACTGTAATAAGAAAATGTTACGATCCACTTAACTGTTCGTATTGGAGGGAGCTCCAACAGTGGGTGGGTCCTTAACAGGTTACGTGGCTTCGTAATCTGTCTGATCTAACAGATTATCCAGATTAAAGGATTTAGGTAATCTGGTAAAGCCAAGAAATTACAAGTATACTTATTTGGTATTAAAGGAGTATATAATAAATGGTTTCGCGTATAAATAGCTTTTACTTAGTTTTCGCTCTTTAGCTATTAATTTAAGCCTTTAATTAAAGGCATTATTTTTTGATTAAGGGAAAAGTCCGCAAACCTCTTTAACGAACAAACCATTAAATCATTTTTCGCATTATTATTACCTGCAAATCAAAACCTTATTTCGGATATTGTTTATATCTCCAGGTAAATATATAACAAGTTCGTTACATTTTAATAGTTTCTTAATTAATAGCCGACGAATAATTTAAGGCCTAATTAGGCATAAACTTTCCTAAACGTAATAAAAACGATATTACAGGACGACGTTTAAAAAACAAACAGCATACGTAATTACCGTTATTGGTTGGTAAAGGATTAGTAACTAAATTAAACGATTTACTACCTATTAAAGAAATCTTTTTTTTAATCGACAATATGGCACCCCTTTCCACCCGATTTTAAGGAAGACCTTCTTTTTTTTAGCCTTAGCAATAATCCCCTTCAGCGAAAGAAACTATTAAAGTCCAGGATCCAGAAATTAAGGAAAAAAAAAAAGAACGGCCAAAAGAACAAAAAGGCAAAGAAGGAAAGCTTATAGTCGACGAAAAACTAAATATCTTAATAATAAAACTTTATGCATTACGACAAAAAAATACCAAGTTTGCCCGATAATTGCGAACTAAAAATAGGATTTCGACATTTCCCTTATTTAATATAAACTAAACCCGCGAAAGCATAGTTTCCTTTTTTAGTTACCATAAAATACCGGAAGTTAAAGGTTACAAACCAACTTTTCCTAAACCCTATAATGGAATTATAGATATAAAAGAATTCCTGGTTTAGGCCAGGCTTTACCTTAAGTTCTACGAAAATTCTTTAACGGAGGATTACCAAAAGGTAATGGCCATTTTTTAGCTATTTGCTGGAAAAGTTTTTTTATGGTTAAAACCTATTATAAACGACTACCTTATAAACTACCTTAACTAATTTTCCGACCTAACTAATTATGTTTTCGGTAATTATAAATACTTTAAAGAAAAAATGCAAGCTTTATTTGGAAATTCCGACAAAAAACAACATACGGTTAAACAGTTATATCTCCTTTAGCAAACCAAGTTAGTAGCCGAGTATACGATTAAGTTTAATTGCTTTGTATTAATTTCCAATTTTCCAAAAAGCGTTTTGTTTTATCCTTTTTATAACGGCTTAAAATCGCAAGTTAAAAATAAAATATACAAAGTACCCAAAACTAACCCTTTCCAGGATTACATTAACAAAACTATTATTGCTGATCGACGTACCTTTAAAAAATACTTAAAAAAAAAAAAATCCGATAAAAGGAAAAATAACCAAAGCTTAAGCAGTAAGTTTTAAAAGGACAAAACCAAAGGCAGATCCCAAAAGGAAGCAAGTACTGCTTTAAAGAAGCCCAAAAAAAATAAGTTAAATATTAAATGTTTTAACTATAGCAAAAAAGGTTATTATAAAAGCGAATATCGCTTTTTAGTAAAAAGGGATTTTAGAAAAAAAGGGATTCCTTAACCTTAAAAAAAGGTTAAAATAACTAAACAAAAATTAAATAGCGAAAGTAAGGAAAAAAAGGAAGTTAATTCCATTTCTTCCCAGCAAGAATTTACTATTGCAACTATATATTATGAACAGAATGGCGACCCAAAGTACGAACGTTACCCGACTTATTAAAATCGAACGATTAAAGCCTATAGATATTATCCCGAACAAAAAACCTCCAGGATGGTTATAAGGTTAAGATGCATTTATTATTTAAATAAGCAGCGGTACAGAATATATAACGAACGTAGTTAGTTACGCTTTAATACGGTAATATACGATTTAACCGAAGCTAATAAGACCCCCGAAAATAAAGAACCGGTTCGTCCAGGAACGTCGGATTCGAAACCAGTCCATGATTATAACCTACTTTATTTTTCCGTATATTACGACGACAACTATTTAATCTATTTCCGCGCTAAGGAAGATAATAATTATTAACCCGGATGGGATAAGGAAATATTTACCGAACTTAACGATAAATATAAATGCATTAAAACTTCCAGATAGCCGGAATACTTTTGATTTTGCTACCTTTACCCCGAGTCAGCCCAAAACCGAAAGGCCATTACCTAAGGATACCTATATTATGCCTTTATATTATGCATAATGCACGAAATCTTGGACATAAAAGCCGACCTTTTGGAAATCTTACCCCTAAAACCAGAACCCTTTTAAATATCGGAAATAAGGGCCTTAAAATCAGTTTGCCGGATTGGCAAAAAAAAGTGGTTTACTTACATGGACGATAAATGTTCTAAATATGCAATTAAAAAAGTTCGAAAATGGAAACGCCTTTTAGCTAACAAAACCTACAAATCAAAAAATTATATAGGCCTTCGAAATTAAGGTATTGAAAAGCCTTAACCTATAAAACCTTATACGAAGCCAAAACTGGATAACGTAATCAAATTAAGATTCCTTTCCAATATAGAGAAAAAACGTTTAAGGCCATAATTGATTTAAGCGTAAAAGGAAACTTTATTTTACTATCGGTAGCAGAAAAATATCGGATCCCTTAAAGATACAAGTTAAAATCATACAAATTACTTACAGTTAACGGAAACTTATTTAAGTATAAAAATGAACGAATTCTTAAAGAAACGGAAAAACTTCCAGTGCAAATTTAAGGATATTCAAAAAAGATCAGATTAAACGTAGCCGACATTTCAGAACACGACATTATCCTTGGAATGCCGTAGCTCCGTTCCAGCAACCTTCGTATCGACTGGAAAACCTAAAAACTTTCTTGGAACCATTTTACGGACAAAAAGTTCCGAAAAATCTATTACCTAATCCGAAAAGCCAAACTAATGGACCTAACTGCTAAAATCCCCCTTAAATACTAAAGGTTTAAAAAACTATTTAAAAAACAAACATAAAAAGAATTACTTAACTACAATTAATGGGATTATAAGATTCCTATTAAAAAAAAACATTATCTAAAACTCTACCAAATTTACCACATAAATCCAGAAAAAGCTAAGGCCTTGTAAAAAAGTTTATAACGAAACCTCGAACGCGGATATATTCGGAAATCCGAATCTCTTATAGGATACCCTATTATAATAATACCAAAAATAAAGGATAAGAAAATCCGAATTAATAAGGATAAAAACCTTATATACCGAAAAATTTACGATTACCAACAGTTAAACGATATTACTATTAAAAATAAATACCCCTTTACCCTTATAAACACCATAAAGGAAAATATTAATAAAGCTAAATAATTTACAACGTTAAACTTACCGGACGGCTATTACTTAATCCGAATAACTAAAGGCGAAAAATAAAAAACCGCTTTCAGAACAATTTATGGATTTTATAAATATAAAATAATGCTTTAAGGATTTATTAATACCCCTGTTAATTTTCAGCATATGTTAATAATTATCCTACGAAAATTTTTTAACAAATTCGTATTTATTTACTTAAACGATATTTTTATTTATTTTAAAACCTTAAAGGAATACAAGAAATATGTCGCTTAAATACTAAAAGTATTTAAAAAAGCGAACCTATTAATTAATGCCGAAAAAAGCGTATAACATATCCAAAAGTTAAACTTTTTAGGTTTTACCATCACCCCAAAACAGATTTAAATCCAGGACTTTAAAATAAAGGTAATTAAAAGTTGGCCGATTCCCGATAAAGCAACCGTTACCGACGTCCGTCAATTTTTAGGATTTACGGGCTACGTACGTAACTTAATCAAAGATTTCGGAAAAATCGCTAAACCCTTAACGAACCTTACTATTAAAAAATATACTGGAAAAAAGTTCGAATTCCCAAAAAAAACTAAGGAAATAATGCAAACACTTAAGGACCAGATTACTAACGCCCCTATCATAAAACTACCCAACCACAACAAAAAAAAACGACTAAAAACTAACGCATCAAATAAAGCCCTAAAAGCAATCCTAAAACAACAAAAAAACGATGGAAAATGGCACCCAGTTACCTACTATTCCAAAGCTTTAAAAGACGCAAAGTTACAGTACCCTATTTACGACAAAGAATTGTTAGCAATTATTATAACACTTAAAAAATAAAAACCTTACTTTAATAAAACTAAAAAACCTTTTAATATTTACTTTAACTACAAAAATCTTACTTACTTTATAATAACTTAAAACCTTAACAAACGATACGAAAATTAAATAATTTTCTTATCCAAGTTCAATTTTAAAATCTACTATATCAAAGGCAAGGAAAATATTTAGGCGGATATCTTAAGCCGAAAAGGAAATTATAATATCAAGGTTCCTAAATAACGTATATAAATGCTATAACTTACAAAAGAAAGTACCTTACAGCTATGTAAAATACTAAAAAAACCTACTTCCGAACTTCTGGCCCAATTTAAAAGCTCTTATAATTCTAACGAATAAAAAAAAGTTAAACAATTAAAAAAACGATCTAAAGATTAACTGTTATACCATGGAAAAGTTTACGTCCTATAGGAAAAACAAAAGCAATTTGTCAGAAAATTTTACGAAAACCCGTTACATAAATATCAAAAAATCTTTAAAACAATTAAACAACTCCAGGAAAAATACGACTTCCTAAAACTTAAAAAAACTATTAAACAAGTAATTAAAGATTGCAACATTTGTAACAAGGCTAAAGCGGCTTGCTACAAACCATACGAACTACTGCAACCTACCGAAATTCCAGACAAAACATAAAACATCGTAATTTGGAACTTCATCACCGGCTTACCCCTATCCAAGGACCCCGTTACCGGAATCCAATACGACGGAATATGGGTAATCGTCGATAGACTCACCAAGTATAAATACTTCCTACCCTTTAAAGGAAATACGACAGCAGAATAATTAACCTACGCATTCGTAAAACATTACCTTAACAAATATGGAATCCCAAAAAGGATTATTTTAAACAAAAACAAATTATTTACTTCCAAATTTAATACCAGCTTTTTCAAACAAATTGGCGCCAAACTTAAGTTTTCTATAACGTACCATCCCTAAACCGATAAACAGATAAAACGACTAAACCAAATCCTAAAGCAGTACTTAAGAAATTATATTAACTACCAGCAAAATAATTGGGTAAAACTGCTTCCGCTGGCATAAATAGCTTATAACATATCTGTTAACGAGGATATAAGCGTTTTACCCCATACAGCCGTATATGGACAAGGCGCAAAAATTCAACGACCAGAACAACCACTTAATAAAGTTCCAAAAATCACCTTAGTAATACCCAAAGCGGAAACGATAATAACCGAAATCAAAACCATCCAAACTTGCCTTAAAACTAAGCTGCAGTTTCTTTAATAACGGATAGCTTAATATTATAACAAAAAAAAAATTAAAGGACTAATTTTATTAAAAGGAAATAAGGTTTACCTGCTACGCCAAAAACAAAACGTAACCTTAAACATCTTACAAATTAAAACTAAGAAACCCAGTAACAAACTTAATTTCAAAAAACTCGGTCCATTTAAAATTAACAAGGTTATTTCCAAAACTAACTACCGATTGTCGCTACCCAAAACAATAAAAATACACCCTATTTTCCACGTTTCCTTATTAAAACCAGCACCTAATAACGCCCCGCTGGAAACGAATTTGGAAATCGAGGAAAATACCGATAAATACGAAGTTGAAAAAATACTGGACTTAAAAATAGTTAACGACAAAATCCAGTACCTAGTCAAATAAAAAAACTACCTACCTAAAAATAACACCTAGGAACCCTTTAAGCATCTAACGAATGCGAAGAACCTAATTAAAACGTTTTACCGCCAAAATCCTAACCGACCGTCTCCAACGCGGCCAAGGTCGCAGGCGACAACGGTCCAACCCCCAAATTTAAACCCTCGGCGCTCCAGTCGAAAAAAGCAAACGTTTCCATGTTAACGTTAATTTCCAAAGCAAGCCGCGCTTACTTTTCCTTTATGCGTTACTGCTCTTTTTCCATCCTTTCTTTTTTTTTTAACTAATCCAGTTTGTAACCTTCTTTTAATATTTCAAGCGCTTTCTTTCTTAAAATATCTTTTTAACGGCGTAACCGCTGCAGCTTATTTATTCTTTTCGACATCTCTTTTTAAAATTTCCGTTGTAACTTTACAAGTTCGTCCTTAGTAGCACGACGTTTTTCTTAAAAACGATTACGTTCCGATCCGATATTTTCTAAGGAAAATATAGCAACAGCGTTTCCGTCGTAATAACGCTGACGACGAATACAGTAATAACAATTTAACGAACCCTTTATTATAAAACATTATTCCTTTCCAAATAACAAATAACTAGAATAAAGCAAAACCTCAAAACCGTAAGTACGGATAAAGTCCGAACAGTTATTGCGGGATTAACGTTAGTTCGTACGTACCTTACGCATTTATTTTTTTATACGACCCGCCATAATAAGCTGGCAATTAAGAAAAACAATTTCGATTAAAAGTAAAAAAATACTTACATTTTTATCTTTGGGACAAAAATTTTAAAAAGAAAAAAATGGTATTACGATCCACTTAATTATTTGTATTAAAGAAAGCTTTAATAATAGGTAAGTCCTTAACAGGTTACGTAACTTCGTAATCTATCTAATTTAACAAATTATCTAAATCAAAGGATTTAGGTAATTTGGTAAAGCTAAAAAATTACAGGTATATTTATTTAGTATCAAAAAAGTATATAATAAATGGTTTCGCGTATAAATAGCTCCTACTTAGTTTTCGCTTTTTAGTTATCAATCTAAGCCTTCAGTCAAAGGCACTATTTTTTGATTAAGGGAAAAATCCGCAAACCTCTTTAACGAACAGACTACTGAATTATTTTTCGCACTATTGTTACCTGCAAATCAAGACCTTATTTCGGATACTATTCATACCTCCAGGTAGATGTATAACAGGTTCGTTACAGAAAGGTTATTATAAAAACGAATATCGTTCTCCAGCTAAAAAAGACTCCAGGAAAAAAGGGATTTCTTAAAAAAAAGCCCGAACGGCCGAACAAGAAACAAACAGTAAAAGCGAAAAAGAGAAAAAAAGTTAATTCTACCTTTTTTCAACAGAAATATACCATTGCGACGACCCACTATAAACCAAACGGCAACCTAAAGTACGAACGTTGCCCGATTTGCTAGAATTAAACAACCAAAGCTTGCAAATATTATCCCGGATAACTAGCCTTTAAATTAGCCATATAGCTAGGATGCAAATGTTATTTATATATATAGAAGTGCGAAATACATAACGAATATGGCCAGATGCGCCCTAACAACCATGGGCAGAAAACCTCTAATCCAGCGAACCCTTAAAACGGGCAGTATATTTCAAAACCGAAGCCTTTAAACAGGACTTTGTTAATAGCCACGGTTTTTTCTATTTCTCGGCCTGCAACGATAACGATTATTCAATTTACTTTCGAGCTAAAGAAGATAACAATTATTAGCCCGGTTGGAACGAAAAAACCCCTACAAAACCTGATAACGATTACAAATACATCGAAATTTCCCGATGGCCCGAATACCTTCGATCTTATTATTTGCACCCTAAATCGTATTAAAGCCGAAAAGTTATTATTTGAGGTTGCTTAAGCTATAACCTTATGTTATGCTTAATATATAAACTTTTGGATATGGGAGCAAACCCTGCAGAAATCTTAACTTCGAATCGAAAGCTTTTCCAGATTTAAAAGTAAAAGTTCTTAAAGTAAAATGCTAGATTGGCCAACGAAAATAATATATTTATATAAACGACAGATGTACCAAATACGCGGTTAAGAAAGCCCGCGAATGGAAACGCCTTTTAGCGAACAGAACTACGAAGTCAAAAAACGGCAAAGGCCTTCGAAATTAAGGCATCGAGGAACTATACGAACCAAGACCTTATGTAAGGCAAGAAAAGGATTACGAAACCAAATCGAGATTTTTATTCAGTACCAAAGCCAAACCTTTAAAACCATAATTAACTCTGGGGCAAAAGGTAACTTTATTTCGCCAGCTATAGCTAAAAAATATCATATTCCTTAAAGAAATAAGCTAAAGTTTTATAAATTACGTATAGTTAATAAAAAGCTTTTTCCAGTACAATGGTAGACGAATCCTTAAAAAAACCGAAAAACTTCCAGTATGGATCTAAGAGTGCCAAAAGCATTTTACGTTTGATATCGCCTATATTTCAGGTTATGATGTTATCCTAAAAATGCCATGGCTTGATTTTAATAATCCATTAATTAACTGGAAAACTCGCCAGCTTTCTTAGGACTATAGATCAATTCTTTTAAAAAAGGGTCCAAAAGAATCTGTTATATTATTCGAAAAGCTAAGGTATCAGATTTTGTTACTACTATAGCTCCAAAGTATCAGCAATTCAAACGACTTTTTAAGGATAAAAAGAATTATGAACTGCCTTTATATGGATAATAGGATTATCGCATACTTATTAAAAAAGAACATTATTTTAAGCTTTATAAAATTTACTATATAAATCTAAAAAAGGTAAAGGCTTTATGGGAAAGTATCTAGTTAAACTTAAAAAAAAAGGTTACAATCAGCCATCCGAATTCTCTGTAAAATGCCCTGTACTTATAGTACTTAAAATTAAGAACGGCAAGTAAAAAATCGATTAAGATAGAAATCCGGTTTATCGACGCGTGGTCGATTATCGATAGCTGAACGATATTACCATTAAAGACGGATTTTCTTTAGCTTTAATAAGCATTTTAAGGGAAAACGTACGTAAAGTTAAATGGTTTACTCCATTAAACCTTCGAAACGGTTATTATCGTATCAAAATAGTTAAAGGAGAAAAATGGAAAACCGCTTTTCGAACGATATACGGGCATTACGAATACCGAGTAATGCCTTTGGGACTTATTAACGTTCCCGTTAGTTTTTAACGCCTAATTCCGCAAGGCTGTAAAAAGTTAAGTACATACCCGTTAAGGGAATTATTCCGCAAGGCCGAAAAGGCTTATTTACAAAGCTACAAGGAGATGTAATTCTGGGAGGTCGTCGATAAGACTTTTGCTAAAAAGGAACAGGTTTTAAGGTATATATAGGTATATATAGGTATATATCTACAAATTTAATAAGCATAGCTAGTTATAAAAATGCAATATACGTCTTGTCGTACGGGGCGATTAACAGCTTAAAAACGCTTATAGTAATATATACGTATCCACTTTAATTAACAGGTTATTCAAAACTTTAATCGCTATTACGGCTAAATTCGACCTAAACCTTAAGCAATATAACGCGGTAAATATTTCTATTAACGCCAACCTACCTTATAAAGTATATATAAAAACACCTCCAGGGTACTCGTATCGTGGCAAGATTCTTTTAATTAGAAAGGCATTATATGAACTAAAGGAATTACTTTTGTTTTAGCAAAAAGAATTTACTAGAATACTTACAAAATTGCAACCTCGATCCGTTTCTTATAAACCTTGTTATTTTATTCGTTAAAAGGTACTTATTATTTTTTTATGAATAATATCGTTACGGCGTGCTCTAAAAAGGGTTAAGACTTCGTCGATCAGGTAATTTAATAGATACGGGAACGATATATTCTTACAGAAAATAAGGACTTACAGTAATTTCTTAGGATTGAAGTAATTAAAAACAAAGCTGAAAAAAATTTAGCTTTCCTGATTTGACTTCATAAACAAACTAATTAACCTAATCTTAAAAGAAAGTTTAAATAACTTTTCAAATACGCTAATAACGAGCGTCGAGCTACTGCCGAATCCTGATCTAACCTATTTAAAGTTTGTTAGCAGACATAAAAAAATTAATTCCATTTTATACGTAGCAGTTAATACGTAACTTAATATAATCTTTGCAATATCCAGATTTGCCCAGTTTAACCTAAACTCTAGCGACGCGCATTATAAAGCTGCCGATCGAGTTATATTATACCTGATCGGAACCAAAATATTAACGTTGCAATTCGAGGGTAAAGATTCGTTAAATATCTAAAACGACGTTTCCTTTACGAATAATACGATCGATCGAAAAAATTTCCAAGCTTACGTTATAAAGCTATTTGGTAAAGTAAAAAAATAGCAGATAAATAAGCAAAATCTAGTAACTACTTTTATAATAAAAACGGAATTATTATCCTTTACGTAAGTTGCAAAAAAAGCTTTAATTTTTTTTTTCGATTAATCAAAAAATTAAAAGTTATCATAAATGCAGGCCCGTTAAATATGTAATACGATAACAGATAAACTATAGGGCTTATTAATGCCGATGTCGCTCTATTACAAACGAAATTGCGGCATATAGATATACATAATTACTGGTTGCGAAAACCCGTAAAAAGAGATATAATCAGAAAAAGTTATACGCCTACGGGCGACATGTTAGCTAATGGATTAATAAAGGCCCTATTACGAAAACCTTTTAGGTACTTCAAAAAGCAGCTGGGATTAGTGGATATTACAGAAGCTTTTAATCGGCGGAAGAATACTTTACGAATGATTTCAAAGAAAGAATTGGCTGATTAGTGTAACGAACCTGTTATACATCCACCTGGAGGTATAAGCAGTATCCGAAATGGGGTTTTGATTTGCAGGTAACAATAGTGCGAGGAATGATTCAGTAGTCTGTTCGTTAAAGAAGTTTGCGGACTTTTCCCTTAATCGAAGAACGGTACCTTTGACTAAAGGCTTAGATTGATAACTAAGGAGCGAAACTAAGTGGATGTTATTTACATAAAGGTTTTAACCATTATATATCCTTTTATTTTATAATAAGTATATCGTAAATCTATGTAATTTAAGTAATCTGCCTAGATTATATAGATTAACTAAATCCAGCCAAAAGTTAAGCCTTTTTTGGTCCGAAGTTTAGCCGTATCCGCGTTAACTTCCAAGAACTTAATTCCTTTTAGATAAGAACCTTTGTTTTTTGTAACATTATTTCCCCTTTTTAAGGATTTTTGTCCTAAAAATAAAAACCGTAAGTAATCCCTTTAGTAATTGGAAAAAGTTTAGGGACTTTTTAATTAATTTTATTATAACAAAACGTATTTAAAAAGAAAAAAGGAAACTTCGTTTAAATTAACGTAAAGCTTGTAATATCCGTACAAATTATATTAAAAAGTTTGGCTTTAAAGTTATCTTTTGTTTTAATTACGTTCGTTTCGAAAAATTTAAATAATTTTTTATGGTCGATATCTCGAATTATAATTATTATACCCGTCGTCAGCGTTCGTCCTATAACGTATTAAATATAAACTTTTTAATAAAAATAAAAAAGGAACAAAACCGTTTATAAAAAAAATAACGGGAAATAAAAAACGCCTTAATAGCTTATTAAGAATCCGTTAAAAAAAAAACAAGGGAATTCGTTAATCGGTTAAAACGTTTGCGTTTTTAATAAAACGTTTTAAAAAAGAAAGTTTTTGCTATATTAAAGGAGGATTATAAATTAAATAAATTAAAAAAATTAAAAAAATTAAAGGAAAAATAACGTCGTATAGAAAAAAAACAAACGCGGTTTGCTTTTAAAATTAACGCTAATACAGAAATATCTGCTTTTTTCGATTAAAGCGCCGAAGGTTTGGATTTAAAGGTCGGGCTGTTATCGCCTACAACCTTAACCGCGTTGGAAACGGTCGGTTAGGATTTTGGCGGTAAAACGTTTTAACCAGGTTTTTCGTATTCGTTAAATACTTAAAGGGTTCCCAAGTACTATTTTTAAATAAATAATCCTTTTATTTAATCAGATATTGGATTTTGTCGTTAATTATTCTTAAGTTTAGTATTTTTTCGACTTCGTATTTATCGGTATTTTTTTCGATTTCCAGGTTTGTTTTTAACAGGGCGTTATTAAGTGTTAATTTTAATAGGGAAATATAAAAAACAGGATAAACTTTTATTATTTTAAGTAACGACAATTAATAATTAATTTTAAAAATAACTTTATTAACTTTAAACGGCCCGAATTTCTTAAAATTAAATTTATTATTAAATTTCTTAATTTTGATTTATAAAATAATTAAAATTACGTTTTGTTTTTAGCGTAATAAGTAAACCTTATTTCTTTTAATAAAATTAATTTTTTAATTTTTTTTGTTATAATATTAAGTTATCCGTTATTAAAAAAATTACAATTTAATTTTAAATATTATCGTTTTTACTTTAGGTATTACCGAAATAATTTTTAAAGCTTTACCGAATAGTTATTTTAGTCGTTAAGTTTTTGCGTTTTGTTTATATACGGCTATATAAAGTAAAACGTTTATATTTTCGTTAATAAATATATTATAAGTTATTTATATTAATAAGAATAATTTTACTTAATTATTTTGTTAATAATTAACATAACTTTTTAAATATTATTTTAAAGTTTAATTTAACCGTTTTATTTATTTATCCGTTTAAAAATAATACGTTATAAAAAATTTAAATTTAATATTAATTTGTTTAAAAAAATTAATGCCAAATTTAAAAATAAACAGTTTATTTTTATCTAAAATAATCTTTTTTGGAATTTTATATTTATTAAAATAATATTTTACGAATACGTAAGCTAATTATTTTGCTATCGTATTTTTTTTAAAGGGTAAAAAGTATTTATATTTAATAAATCTATTAACGATTACCTATATTCCGTTATATTGGATTCCGGTAACGGAATTTTTAGATAAAAGTAAGCCGATAATAAAATTTTAAATTATAATATTTCATATTTTATTTAAAATTTTTATAAGTTATAACAGTCCGTATAATTTATAACGGGTTATTTTAACTTTATTGCAAATATTATAATTTTTAATTACTTGTTCGACGGTTTTTTTAAGTTTTAAGAAATTATATTTTTCTTAAAATCGCTTAATCGTTTTGAAAATCCTTTAATATTTATATAATAAGTTTTCGTAAAATTATTTAATTTTTATGTCGTTTATTAAGATTTTAAGTTATTATAAAGTAAATAAAATTTTTATAATTAAAATAAATATTAAAAAATTCCTTAATTTTATTAAAGTAAAATTCTTACTTTTTAAATGCTATAATAATTGCTAATAATTCTTTATCGTAAATAAAGTACCGTAATTTTATATTTTTTAAGGTTTTAAAATTATAAGTTACTAGATATTATTTTCCATTATTTTCCTATTATTTTAAAATTATTTTTAAAGCTTTATTTAATACGTCGGTCTTTAATTATTTCTTTTTATTATAATTAAGTAATTTCATAATTAAAGCGTTAATAATTTGGTTTTTAAATATTTATATTATTTTTTTAGCTTCTTTTAAAAACTTAAATTTTTTTTTAAAGTACTTTTTAATAATAAAATTTATTAAAAGTTTAGCGACTTTTCCGAAATCTTTAATTAAATTACGTATATAGCCCGTAAATCCTAAAAATTAACGGACGTCGGTAACGGTCGTTTTATCGGAAATCGGCTAATTCTTAACTGCTTTTATTTTAAAGTCCTGGATTTGAATTTATTTTGGGGTAATAGTAAAGCCTAGAAAGTCCAGCTTTTGGATATATTATACGCTTTTTTCGGCATTAATTAATAAGTTCGCTTTTTCGAATATTTTTAGTATTTAAACGATATATTTCTTATGTTTTTTTAAAGTTTTAAAGTAAATAAAAATATCGTTTAAATAAACGAATACGAATTTATTAAAAAACTTTCGTAAAATAATTATTAATATATATTAAAAGTTAATAAAGGTATTAATAAATCTTTACGGCATTACTTTATATTCGTAAAATTTATAAATTATTTTAAAACTAATTTGTTATTTTTCGCTTTTAATTATTCGGATTAAGTAGTAACCGTCCGGTAAATTTAACGCCGTAAACTATTTAACTTTATTAATATTTTCTTTTATAGTATTTATAAAGGTAAAAAAATATTTATTTTTAATGGTAATATCGTTTAATTGTCGGTAGTCGTAAACTTTTCGATATATAAGGTTTCCATTTTTATTAATTCGGATTTTCTTATTTTTTATTTTTGGTATTATTATAACGGGATATCCTGCGGAAAATTTAAATTCCTAAATATATTTACGTTTAAGGTTTTTTTATAAGCTTTTTTATAAAGCTTTAACTTTTTCTAAATTTATGTAGTAAATTTAATAAAGTTTTAAATAATGTCCTTTTTTAATAAAAATCCTGTAATTTTATTAATTATAATCGGGTAATTCCTTTCGTATTTGTTTTTTGAATAATTTTTTAAATTTTCGGTATTTAAGAAGGTACTTTAGCTATTAAGTTTATATCTTTAGTTTTTTTAATTAAATAGCAGATTTTTCGGAACTTTTTTTTAAGGAACTTTTTAACTAATTCCAGGAAAGTGTTTAAATTTTCCAGTTAATATAAGGGTTATTAAAATAAAGTTACAGTATTTTAAGGATAATATCGTATCCTGAAATGTCGGCGATATCCAAAATAACTTTTTTTTAAATATCCTTATATTTATACAAAAAAAATTTTATTTCTTTAAAAATTCGTCCGTTTTTGTATTTAAATAAATTTCCGTCGACTGTAAGTAACTTATATAATTTCAGCTTATACTTTTAAAAGATTTAATATTTTTCTGCGACCGATAGTAAAATGAAATTTCCTTCTGCTTTTAAGTCGATTATGGCTTTAAATGTTTTGTTTTCGTATTAGAAAAAAATCTTAATTTGATTGCGTTATCCAGTTTTCGCCTCGTTTAAGGTCTTAAAGGTCGGGGTTCTTCGATGCCTTAGTTTCGAGAACCTCGGTAGTTTATTGACTTTGGTAACCTTATTGGGCTTTAAAGATGTTGGGTCATATATCACTATGTTAAGGCGTAACTGGCCATGTTCGTCGTGCATTCTATACCGCCGCTCATCCAAATAATAAGTATATCCTAGCTTTATAGCTATCTTGGAGGTTTTTTGTCCGGGATGATATTTGTAGGCTTTAATCGTTTAATTTTAACAAGTCGGGTAACGTTCGTACTTTAAGTCGCTATTCTGTTCGTAATATATAGTTACAATAATAAATTTTCGCTGGGAAGAAATGGAATTAATTTCCTTTTTTTTTTTTACTTTCGTTATTTAATTCTTATTTAACTATCTTAACCTTTTTTTGGGGTTAAGGAATTTTTTCTTTCTTAAAGTCCCTTTTTGTCGGGAAACGATATTCGTTTTTATAATAACCTTTTTTGCTATAGTTAAAACATTTAACATTCGACTTGTTTTTTCTGGGTTCTTTTAAAGCAATACTTATTTCCTTTTAAAATTTACCCTTAATTTTATCCCTTTAAGATTTGCTGCTTAAATTTTGGTTATTTTTCCTTTTATCGGATCTTTTCTTTTTTAAGTACATTTCGAAGGTACGTCGATCGGTAATAATAATTTTATTAATATAATCCTGGAAAAGGCTAATTTTGGGCATTTTATATTTTTCATCCTTAATTTACGATTTCAGGCCATTATAAAAAAAATAAAATAATACGCTTTTTAAAAAATTGGAAATTAAAGTAAGGCGATTAAACTTAATTATATATTCGGCTGTTAACTTGGTTTACTGGAAAAAATATAACTATTTAACCGTATACTGTTTTTTATCGGAATTTTTAAATAAAGTTCGCATTTTTTCCTTAAAGTGTTTATAATTACCGAAAATATAATTAATTAAGTCGGAAAACTAATTAAGGTAATTTATAAGGTAATCGTTTATAATAGGTTCGGACTATAAGAAAACTTTTCCTGCAAACAGCTAAAAAATGGCCATTACCTTTTAATAATTTTTCGTTAAAGAATTTTTATAAAATTTAAGGTAAAGTCTAACTTAAACCAAAAATCCTTTTACGTTTATAGTTTTATTATAAAGTTTTGGAAAAGTTAACTTATAACTTTTAAATTCCGGTATTTTATAATAATTAGGAAAGGGAATTATATTTTCGCGAATCTTATTTGCACTAAATAAAGGCAAAGTTAAAAATTTTTATTATCGGGTAAATTTAGCATTTTCGTTTTTTAAGATCTTAATTTCTTTCGCAAAAATGTTTAATCTTTTATTAATAGTAAATTCTTTTTCTTTACTTTTTTATTCGGCCGGTTAGTTTCTTTCCTTTTTTTCCGCCTTAAATCCATAAATTTCTATAATATCTTTTATTAAAACGGGTTATTGCAAGGGTTAAAAAGAAAAAGGTTTTCCTTAAAATCGAATAAAAAATAGTACCATGTTATCGATTTAGAAAAAGATTTTTTTAATAAGTAATAAATCGTTTAATTTAGTTACTAATCCTTTATTGGTTAATAACGGTAATCGAATATGTTATTTATTTTTTAAACGTCGTTTTATAATATCGTTTTTACTACGTTCAAAAAAGTTTATACTTAATTAAACCTTAAATTATTCGTTTGCTATTAATTAAAAAGTTATTAAAATATAACGAACTTATTATATATTTACCTGGAAGTATAAGCAGTATCCGAAATAAGGTTTTAATTTGCAGGTAATAATGCAAAAAATAATTTAATAATTTATTCGTTAAAAAGGTTTACGGATTTTTCCTTTGATCGGAAAACGGTACCTTTAATTAAAAACTTAAATTAATAACTAAAAAGCGAAACTAAATAAATACTATTTACATAAGGATTTTAATTATTATATATTCTTTTATTTTATAGTAAATATATCGTAGATTTATATAATTTAAGTAATTTACTGAAATTACATAAATTAATTAAATCACGCCAAAAGCTAAGCTTTTCTTGGTCCGAGGTTTAACCGTATCCGCGTTAACTTCCAAAAACTTAATTTCTTTTAAATAAAAACCTTTATTTTTTGTAATATTATTTCCCCTTTTTAAAAATTTTTGTTTTAAAGATAAGAACCGTAAATAATCCCTTTAGTAAATAAAGAAAATTTAGGAACTTTTTAGTTAATTTTACCATAATAAGACGTATTTAAAAAAAGAAAAGAAAATTTCGTTTAAATTAATATAAAACTTGTAATACCCGTACAAATTACATTAAAAAGTTTAACTTCAAAATTATCTTTTGTTTTAATTACGTTCGTTTCGGGAAATTTAAATATTTTTTTATGGTCGATATTTCGAATTGTAATTATTATATCCGTCGTCAACGCTTATTTTATAGCGTATTAAATATAAACTTTTTAATGAAAATAAAAAAGGAACAAAACCGTTTGTAAAAAAAGTAACGGAAAATAAAAGATGCTTTAATAACTTACTAAAAATCCGTTAAAAAGAAAATAAGGAAATTCGTTAATCGGTTAAAACGCTTACGTTTTTAATAAAACGTTCTAAAAAAAAAAGTTTTTACTATATTAAAAAAGAGTTATAAGTTAAATAAATTAAAAAAACAAAAAATATTAAAAGAAAAGTAACGTCGTATAAAAAAAAAGTAAACGCGGTTTATTTTTGAAATTAACGTTAATACGGAAATATCTGCTTTTTTCGACTAAAACGCCGAAGGTTTAGATCTAAAAATCGGGCTGTTATCGCCTGTGACCTTAGCCGCGTTAGAAACGGTCGGTTAAGATTTTAGCAGTAAAACGTTTTAATTAAATCTTTTACATTCGTTAAATGCTTAAAAAGTTCCTAAATATTATTTTTAAGTAAGTAATTTTTTTATTTAATTAAATATTGGATTTTGTCGTTAACCATTTTTAAGTCCAGTATTTTTTTAACTTCGTACTTATCGGTATTTTCCTCGATTTCTAAGTTTGTTTTTAATAGGGCGTTATTAGGTATTAATTTTAATAAGGAAATATAAAAAATAAGATATATTTTTATTATTTTAAGTAACGATAATCGATAATTAATTTTGAAAATAACTTTATTAATTTTAAACGGATCGAATTTTTTAAAATTAAATTTATTATTAAGTTTTTTAATTTTAATTTATAAAATAATTAAAATCGCGTTTGTTTTTAGCATAATAGGTAAACTTTATTTTCTTTTAATAAAATTAATTCTTTAATTTTTTTTTGTTATAATATTAAATTATCCGTTATTAAAAAAATTATAACTTAATTTTAAAATAAGCTTAAATAATTTTAATTTTAAATATTATCGTTTTTGCTTTAGGTATTATTAAAGTAATTTTTAAAACTTTACCGAATAATTGCTTTGGTCGTTAAATTTCTGCATTTTATTTATATACGGCTATATAAAATAAAACGCTTATATTTTCGTTAATAAATATATTATAAGCTATTTATATTAATAAAAGTAATTTTATTTAATTATTTTGCTAGTAATTAACATAACTTTTTAAATATTATTTTAAAATTTAATTTAACCGTTTTATTTATTTATTCGTTTAAAAGTAATAAGCTGTAAAAAATTTAAGTTTGGTATTAATTTATTTGAAAAAATTAATATTAAATTTAAAAATAAATAATTTATTTTTATTTAAAATAATCCTTTTTAAGATTCCATATTTATTAAGGTAATGTTTTACGAATACGTAAGTTAATTATTTTGTTATTATATTTTTTTTAAAAGGTAAAAAGTATTTATATTTAGTGAGTTTGTCGACGATTACCTATATTCCGTTATATTAAATTCCGGTAACGGGATTTTTAAATAAAGGTAAACCGGTAATAAAATTTTAAGTTATAATATTCTATATTTTATCTGGAATTTTTATAAATTACAGCAGTCCGTTTAATTTATAGCGGGCTATTTTAATCTTATTATAAATATTACAATCTTTAATTACTTATTCGACGGTTTTTTTAAATTTTAAAAAATCGTACCTTTTTTGAAATCGCTTAATCGTTTTAAAAATCCCTTAATATTTATGTAATAAGTTTTCGTAAAATTTTCTAACAAATTATTTTTGTTATTTTTATAAAACGTAAATCTTTTTATAGTATAACAGTTAATTTTTAAATTGTTTTTTTAATTATTTAACTTTTTTTTGCTTATTAAAATTATAAAAACTTTTAAACCGGGTTAAAAATTCGGAAATAAGTTTTTTTAATATTTTATATAATTATAAAATATTTTTTTTTGTAAATTGTAATATTTATATACGTCGTTTAAGGATTTTGGTATTATAATCTTTTTTTTAGCTTAAAATATTTGCTTAAATATTTTTTTTGCTTTTAATATAATAAATTTTAAAATTAAATTTAAATAAGAAAATTATCTAATTTTTATATCGTTTATTAAGATTTTAAGTTATTATAAAGTAAATAAAATTTTTATAGTTAAAGTAAATATTAAAAGGTTTTTTAATTTTATTAAAATAAAGTTCTTATTTTTTAAATATTATAATAATTGCTAATAATTTTTATCGTAAATAAAGTACCGTAATTTTATATCTTTTAAGGCTTTAAAATAATAAGTTATTAAATATTATTTTTTGTTATTTTCTTATTATTTTAAAATTATTTTTAAAATTTTATTTAATACGTTAATTTTTAATCGGTTTTTTTTATTATAATTAGGTAATTTCATAATTAAAACGTTAATAATTTAATCTTTAAATATTTGTATTACTTTTTTAGCTTTCTTTAAAAATTCCAACTTTTTTCCAAAATACTTTTTGGTAATAAAATTCGTTAAAAATTTGGCGACTTTTCCGAAATCTTTAATTAAGCTATATATATAACCCGTAAATCCTAAAAATTGACGGACGTCGGTAACGGTCGCTTTATCGGAAATCGGCTAATTCTTAATTACCTTTATTTTAAAGTTTTGGATTTAAATTTATCCTAAAGTAATAATAAAGCCTAAAAAGTTTAACTTTTAAATATGCTATATGCTTTTTTCGGCATTAACTAACAGGTTCGCTTTTTCGAGTATTTTTAGCATTTAAGCGATACACTTTTTATATTTTTTTAAAATTTTAAAATAAATAAAAATGTTATTTAAATAAACGAATACGAACTTGTTAAGGAATTTTCGTAAAATAATTATTAACATATATTAAAAGCTACTCTATGGAACTGAGGTATCAATCTATCCTAACCGTGAAAACTATTAATCAGTCATCGTGTTCGAAGGTACTGGGTATAGTATCTATCGTGTAAATTACATCGTGTAATAATTTTCTATGTATTTGGCTCAGCCTGGAAAATAAGGCTTGAACCCATTCGACCTTGCATATTAAAAGCTAGCAAAAACATTAATAAGTCCTTACGGTATTACTTTATATTCGTAAAGTCCATAAATTGTTTTAAAAGCAGTTTTTTATTTTTCGCTTTTGGTTATTCGGATTAAGTAATAACCGTCCGGTAAATCCAACGCCGTAAACCATTTAATTTTACTAATATTTTTCTTTATAATATTTATAAAAGTAAAAAAACTTTATTTTTAATAATAATATCGTTTAACTATCGGTAATCGTAAACTTTTCGATATATAAAGTTTTTATCTTTATTAATTCGGATTTTTATATTTTTCATTTTTAATACCATTATAACGGAATATCCCGTAAGAAATTTAAATTCCTGAATATATTTACGTTTAAGGTTTTTTTGTAAACTTTTTTACAAAGTTTTAGCTTTTTTTAAATTCATATAATAAATCTGGTAAAGTTTTAAATAATATTTTTCCTTAATAGGAATCCTGTAATCTTATTAATTATAATCGGATAATTCCTTTCGTATTTATTTTTTAAATAAGTTTTTGAACTTTCGGTATTTAGGGGATACTTTAGCTGTTAAATTTATATCTTTAACTTTTTTAATCAAATAGCAGATTTCTTAGAACTTTTTTTCTGAAAAATTTTCTAATTAATTCCAAGAAAACTTTTAAATTCTTTAGTTAATATAAGGGTTATTAAAACGGAACTACGGCATTCTAAAGATAATATCGTATCTTGAAATGTCGGCGATATCCAGAATAACTTTTTTTAAATATCCTTATATCTATATTAAAAGTTTTTTTGTTTCTTTAAAAATTCGTCCGTTTTCGTATTTAAATAAATTTCCGTCGACTGTAAGTAACTTATATAATTTCAGCTTATATTTCCAAAGGATCTAATGTTTTTTTACGACCGATAATAAAATGAAATTTCTTTCGGTTCCTAAATCGATTATAGCTTTAAATGTTTTATTTCCGTACTAGAAAGAAATTTTAATTTGACTGCGTTATCTAGTTTTCGCCTCGTTTAAGGTCTTAAAGGTCGGGATTCCTCGATGCCTTAGTTTTAAAGATCTCGGTAGTTTTTTAACTTAAAGGTCTTATTAATTAAAAGGCGTCTCCATTTTCGGGCCTTTTTAACTGTATGTTTAAAGTATTTATCGTCCATGCAAGTAAACCATTTTCTTTTGCCGATCTGGCAAACTAGTCTTGAAATCCTTACTTCCGATATCTGGAAAGGTTCTAGTTTTAGGGGTAAAATCTTTAAAGGATTGGCTTCCATATCCAAGATCTTATGCATTACATATAGTATAGGTGCATAGCATAAGCATCTTTGTGTAATGGCCTTCCGGCTTTGAGCCGATTCGGGGTAAAGGTAATAAGATCGGGGATATTCTGGCTATTTAGGTATCTTAATACATTTGCATTTATCGTTAGGTTCAGTAGGTATTTCCTTATTCCATCCGGGCTAATAATCATTATCTTCCTTGGCGCGGAAGTGGGTTAAACAGTTATCGTTGTGGCATGCGGAAAAATGGAGCAGATCGTAGTCGCGGACCGATTTCGAATCCGTAGTATTCGGGTAAGTTGGTTTTTTGACTTTGGTAGCCTCATTAGGTTCTGAAGATGTTGGGTCATATATCATTGTGTTGGGGCGCAACTGGCCATGTTCGTCGTGCATTCTGCACCGCCGCTTATCCAAATAACAAGTGCATCCTAACCTTATGGCTATCCTGGAGGTTTTTTATCCGGGATAATATCTACAAGCTTTAATCGTTTAATTCTGACAAGTCGGGTAACGTTCGTACTTTAGGTCGTTATTTTGTTCGTAATATGTAGTTGCAATAATAAATTTTCGCTGGAAGGAAGTAAAACTAACTTCCTTTTTTTCTTTATTTTCGCTATCTGATTCTTATTTAGTTATTTTAACCTTTTTTTGGAATTAAGGAATCCCTTTTTTCCTGGAATCTTTCTTTATCGGGGAGCGATACTTGCTTTTATAATAACCTTTTTTATTATAATTAAAATATTTAACATTCGATTTAGCTTTCCTGGGTTTTTTTAAAGCAGTACTTATTTCCTTCTGGAATTTGCCCTTAATTTTGGTCCTTTAGGACTTACTGCTTAAGCTTTAATTATTTTTCCTTTTGTCGGATCTTTTTTTCTTTAAATACCTTTCGAAAATACGTCGATCGGCAATAATGGTCTTATTAATATAATCCTAAAAAAGGTTAGTTTTGGACATTCTATATATTTTATCCTTAATTTGCGATTTTAGGCCATTATAGAAAGGATAAAATAATACGCTTTTTGGGAAATTGGAAATTGAAATAAGGCGATTAAATTCAGTTGCATATTCGGTTACTAACTTAGTTTGCTGCAAGAAATGTAACTGTTCGACCGCATGCTGTTTTTTATTGGAATTTCCAAATAAAGCTCGCATTTTTTCTTTAAAGTGTTTATAGTTACCGAAGATATAATTAATTAGGTCGGAAAATTAATTAAGGTAATTTACAAAGTAGTCGTTTATAATAAATTCGGACCATAAAAAAACTTTTCCTGCAAGCAATTAAAAGATAACTATTACTTTTTGATAATTTTTTATTAAAGAATTTTTATAAAATTTAAGGTAAAATCTAGCCTGGACCAAGAATCCTTTTACGTTTATAATTCTATTATAAGGTTTTGAAAAAGTTAGCTTATAACCTTTAACTTCCGGCATTTTATAATAACTAAAAAAAGGAACTGTACCTTTACGAATCTTATTTACACCAAACAAAGGCAAGGTTGAAAATTTTTGTTATCGGGTAAATTTAACATTTTCGTCTTTTAAAATCCTAATTTCTTTCGTAAGGATATTTAGTTTTTTATTAATGGTAGGTTCTTTTTTTTTTGCTTTTTTATTCGGCCGGTTAGTTTCTTTCCTTTTCTTCCGCTTTAAATTTATAAACTTTTATAATATCTTTTATTAGGGCGGGTTATTACAAGGGTTAAAAGGAAAAAGGTCCTCCTTAAGATCGAGTAAAAAGTGGTACTATATTATCGATTTGGGAAAAGATTTCTTTAATGGGTAATAAATCGTTTAATCTGGTTATTAATCTTTTACTGGCTAATAACGGTAATCGAATGTATTATTTATTTTCTAAACGTCGTCCTGTAATATCATCTTTATTACGTTTAAGAAAACTTATACCTAATTAGGCCTTAAATTATTCGTTTACTATTAATTAAAAAGCTATCAAAATGTAACGAACCTATTATATATCTACCTAAAGGTATAAGGAATATTCGAAATAGGGTTTTGATTTACAGGTAACAATAATGCAAGAAATAATTTAATAGTTTGTTCGTTAAAAAGGTTTGCGGACTTTTCCCTTAATCGAAGAACGGTACCTTTAATTAAAGGCTTAGATTAATAGCTAAGAAGCGAAATTAAGTGGATGCTATTTACATAAGGGTTTTGACCATTATATATCCTTTCACTCCATAGTAAGTGTATCGTGGATATATGTAATTTAAGTGATCTACCCAAATCACATAAATTAACTAGATCCAGCCAAGAGCCAAGCCCTTCTTGGTCCGAGGTTTAGCCGCATCCGCGCTAACCTCCAAGAACTTGACTCCTTTTAGACAGGAACCCCTGTTTTTTGTAACAGATAATCCCCGTTCGACTGCCGAAACCACTATCTGTTAAATAAAACCGATCCGGCGGCATTTTAAAGTTTCGTAAAATAGTATTCGCGAAAAGCTTGGAGTTATATATAAAACCGTAAGCGCCGGCTAATACGTAGCTAAAGGTTTTATTATATTTTATAGCTGCGAATATATTTTGCAGGATAAAGCTTTTCTAACTTCGTTATCCGCGTTATTTGCTTTTCTTGACGAAGGCGTGGATATAAGTATTATTAACTGCCCCGATATACCCATTAAATTGTTTTAACTTAAGGTTTAATTCGATCGAAAACGTAAGATATTTTGCATTTAGTTGCTTTACGAACGTACGTAAAAGCGTTACTATATACCTAAGAAGCTTCCGTACGACAAAGTGAACAGTATTTTGCAAGGTAAGGAACCGATTTGCCGCGTTCCTTTGAGTTTCGTTAAAGGCTATAATATATAAAAATATTATAAGATTTTGGATAACGGAGGTATAACGGATGTTATTAAATTCGGTATAATCCTGAAGCTATTGCAACAGTAGAAAAAACTAAGGTTTTGTTACTTATACCGAAAATATATTTAAATTTCCGATCTGACTTATTCAGAATTATTTACACAAGCTTTTGTAAAACTTCAGAACCTTTCGGGTTATAAGATTTTCTTTCCGCCGTAAGTAGGTATCGCCGATCATTCTTTTTCGTTATTTTAACCTTTCGCAGTATACGTAAGGCCCGTATAACAACGAAAGTAATTACCGCACGCCGAATTTGTTCTTAAATCGGACGTTTTTCTATATTTTACGCCTTAAAAGGATAAAAAGGGCTTTAAATTAATAGATTTATTACCCTAAAGTTTTAGAAAGCGAAAGCGCCGCTTCTTAAGCGACTGTTAGCAATAGTCGCTTAAAAGGCGGCATTTTCGTTAATTTCTGCCGCTAATCTTAGCCATTTTAGGGATTCAGATAACTCCGAACAAAAAGATATATTACGTTAGGTGTGCTTGACTTGTGATCGATCTCCTTTACAAAAATCATAGCTAAAATGGGCTAGATTCGGTATTTAGCGTCTTGACGAGGTATTTCGTACCCAGAATGCGGTGCTAATAAGCCATTAGGCCACTAATTTGTGCCCCGAAGCCCGTTGTCGATCTGGCTCTAAGTAAAAGTAAAAATCTTTTAGTAGTATCCGGCGGACAATTAGATAAGATAGGTCGTACCGTTCTACAAACTCTTATAACTCTCCAGCCGTCCAATAGCACAATATTTGTGAATGGCTGGAATGATTTGGCCGAATGAAATAGACATATTAGAAATACGGCAAAAACTGTCAGTTAGTAGGAGGTGCGCTAGCACCCCATTTACGGAAAAGCTCCCTCTGATCGGAACATATAGGTTCCGTGACTAGACTCCATAAAAAGAGGAGTGCGCGTTTTAGAGCGTCTGCAGCTAGTCATCGAATACAACACAACTGATGTCCCCTATATCTGACAATTAAGAGTCTCATTCGCTAAAATCACGTTATTATCAATTGATCAGCTGCTGCTAAGACGATATAGGCCGTACATCAATAGCAATTACCTATATACCCCATTCTCTACAATGGCGACCGTACCGTCGACGTCCTCCGTTATCTATAAGGAACCTAAGGATTAGGATCGCTTTAAAGGCGAATTCTAGTCAAAAGCGTATACGCTTGGTAATTGGCGCTATATCGACCCCGATCAGAATAATATATGGCCTATCGAACTTATAAAACCTAATATAAGCTCCTATCCGAAAAAACTAATTCGTTAAATAACGATATAAGTAATTAATTCCTTTTCCGAAAGAACTATATAAGCCGAAGAAATCGATTATACGGGTTACTTAATAAGTTTACTTAAGATAACGACAAAAGGCAGATAAACTTATACCTAAAATTTTGCGATATATATTTACGAGGATCGGAAGTATAAGAACTTCTAGAAGAAAATTAACGACTTTACGAAATAGATCCTAAAGTCGGTATTTCCAGCGATTAAAGAAACGAATCTTTTCCTAGGAAAGAACTTAAGGGAATAATACGTTATTTTAGCCGAATCCGGCAAGGTATATAATAGCAGGCTTATAAATAATACCTAATAAAAATACCGCGAAAAGTTAAAGTAAACCTCGAAATTAGCGAAAAAATTAAACGAATAAATCGTAAAATAGCAGGAAGTAATAATCTAGGAATAACGTTATAGCGTCCTAAAAACGAAAACAGTAATTATATAGGTTAACGACTTATATATAGCTTTGGCTTCAATTATAAAGAATTGGACGATTACCTTCCAAATAGTAAAAAAAGCTGAAATCGATAATAATTCGATTAGTTATTAAAAAATAACTGCTAACATTTTAAACTATTAAGCGTTAACCTATTTCCCATTTATATCCCGAAATATTAAAGCAGCGTTTCCGACTTTCTAAGGAACTTTAGTAAATTCCTTTAATTAAGGCGATCCTAATTAGGAAAATACCAAAAATACTAACTCTTTACCGCGAAAAAGGACCTAAAGGCGTAGGTCGAAACGTGGCGGCCGTAGAAGTTTTCAAACGGACCGAAGCGGAAGCAAACGAAAGCGACAGAAATCGGATACGTAAGGTATTCGTTACAAAGCTTACTTAAACGCCTACCATACCTTATCCTAATACTTTTATACGTTCCCTAGCAAAGCTTTAAAAGGGTTCCGCTTTAACGACAGGATAATTGCATACGTTTAATATCGAATTGCTTCCGATTAATTTTTAAAAGAAAAAATTAAACGTTTATTAAAGTTTATAATCTCCCTAAAGGAAACGTAACCGTATAGACAAAATTGGATAAAATAATAGATTACTACCTTAATTCCTAGGCTTTATTAAACTTATCCCTTTCGCAGATTGCCTTGTCCCGCTCTTATCCGCGTCGATTCTTATCGAAATTTTAGACGGTCTTCGCAATCCGGAGCAGCCGGGCAAACCATCGCTCGTAATCCTCCAGCATACATCGTTCCAAAATCTGAACTTCGAAGTTGTTAAGCCGGTTACCGCCTTCCCCTTCCAGTTCTCTTTCCAATTTCGCCAATACTCCGCTTATAATCGCCATACTTTCCGCCATATATTCTTGCAAAAATCGATTCCCGTTATTTTCGCGAATCAAATCGTATCCGAAAATTAACAACCGAAATCGATTACTTTAGGAAAAATTTTTGGGATCGATAATGGTATCGATGGTTTTAGCCCGTCCGGTAATTTTGTACGAATTATGTACCGTTAATACGATAGTTTTTGTAGAAATCCTACGGTTACGGATTACCGGTATCGTATATTCGGACTTACGCGGCATGTTATCTTGGGTAACTCGAAAAGGCGTAAAAACGATCGAACCGTAGAACTGGCGAGGGCTCGGAAAGATGCCAGCTTTTTATACGCAGTACGGCGAGTTAAGGTTTACCATTAAGGTTTGCTTTTAAGGTTTATCCTTAAGGTTTACCATTAAGGTTTGCTTTTAAGGTTTGTCTTTAAGGTTTATTTTTAAGGTTTACCGTTAAGGTTTATCTTTAAGGTTTACCGCGCAAAGCTTAATATTTCCTAAGTTATATTAACCCTGCCGAACTAGCTAACGAGCATAAAGTTTATTAGGGTCGAAGCTTATCGGCAACTACGCATCAGTCGGCTTTAAAGTGAGGCTTTATGGGACTAAGGTATTAATTTATCCTAACCGTAAAAACTATTAATTAGTTATCGTATTCGAAGATACTGGGTATAGTATTTATCGTGCAAATTACATCGTGTAATGATTTTCTGTGTATTTGGCTCAGCCTGGAAAATAAGGCTTAAACCTATTCGACTTTGCATCAAAGCTTATAGATAAACTAATTACCTAAAAAACCGAATAACTTTTACAGGAAATAAGGCGAATCCTAGCGTATTTTTTATTTTTAATTAACGCAGTACGATAAACGTCGCGTTTTACCTTTTAAGAAATTTATCAATTTTGGATTCGAGGTTTACGATCTATATTTTTAACCTTATTAACAAGTTCCTAAATTTCAAATTAACTGTACAAGGCGACGGGATATACGTAAGTAATAGCTTCGTACCGATTAAGGGGTACGGAAAGGTTAATATAATGCTTCGAAATCCTAGCGGTACGAAAACGTTACGTTTATACGACGTAACCTATTGCGAAAGTTTCGTATATAACCTAATATCTTTCCGGCAGCTCCGGAAAAAGGGGTATTGATAAAATAATAAAAAAATTAATAACTTCATTCGAAATAAGTACGATCAAATAATTGTTACGCTAATAAATAAGTTTAATTAATTCGTTATTAAAGATATTAACGCAATAGCTACTTATACGGCCCTGGTAGCTTACAGACCAAACGTTAACTCCTATACAGCAAGATTACTACGAATCGGTAACGGTACGATCTGGCATTTAAGATTAAAACATCCAGGACTCGAAATAATCGCCTAGTTGTAATTATATGCAAAAGGAATCCGCCTAAAGGGTTTTATAACAGTCGAATGCTAACCATGTAACAAGGCGAAGGCCAAAAGGCTAATACGCCGCAAGCCAAAGGAAAAAGCTTCCCGATTAGGATAAAAAATCGCCATCGATTTTATAAACTTCGAAAAAAACACTAAAAAATATAAATACGTTATATTTGCCACCGACAAATACTTAGGTTTTATTTAAGACATTTACCTTAAAAATCGAAAGGAAGATATATTAATTACAGCGTTTTAGTATTTCCTAAAAGTCTTTAAGAATTAGGATAAGGTTTTTCTACAAGTATTCGAATGCGATAATGAAATTTTAAAAAATTATTAATTTCGAAATATATTCCAGTTGCTTTCTTTTAGTATTAAACTTAAGCCTTTAATATTGCATACCCAGGCCTAAAACGGGAATGCAAAACGTTTAGGGGGTATAATTAAGGAAAAAGCGACTGCGATACGAAATGACGTTAAGTTATCTTGGTTTTTGATCGTATATATCTTTAAAGCTGTAATATATTTATATAACCGTACTTTTTAATACGTACTTTTTTGGCAAAACTTATACGAGGTTTATTACATTTACTTAACGTATAAAGACGGCGTTGCAGTATTTAATCGGAAGTTTCAATAAGTTTACTTGCGAATATATGGCTGTATAACTTATGTTATAACAGCTGCCGCTATAAAGAAAAAGCAAAAACTCCAACAGCTAAATCCCAAAGCATAAATTGGCTATTTCGTCGGCTACCGATTTACGAATATTTACGAAATCTGGAACTTATTAATTAACAAAGTTATTACTATTCGAAACGTACAGTTTAACGAAAAGGTTACCTTTTTAAGTAATATTAAAAACTTAAAAAATAACCTTTTGTACGTTATAAAAAAAAAGCTTTAAAAGTTATTTCGATAAATAAAAGTACTTAATTAAGCAAATAACTATTCAAGCTTTATATAAAAGGAAGATAAAGACCTAAACGGAATAATTTAGTTACCGGCTAAATAGGAAAAATAGCTTTAAAAAGGTACTAACGTAAAAAGCGTACAAAGTAGCAAAAAACAAACCTGTTTTTAAAGAATTAATTACCCTTATACGACCGTTATATTTGAACCATTTTTATCCCTTAATTTATTATTTCCGCCAGCATTTACCTTGATAATTGCTACGATTATTACGCCGACGAAAGGAATAAAAATAACCCTAAATTCCCTTTATACTATTTAACTTAAAGTAACGGTAAAAAACGAAAGCATTTTACGAGTAGTAAACATAGGCCTTCCGTATATTCCGTACCAAAAAGGTGTTATCCGAAACGAATATAAGATATAAAAAGCCGCTTTTAATATAAAACGTTTAACCCTTTTTGTAAATACGTACGATAACCGGCCGGTAAATTGCGGAAATTTAAGGAAGTTAATTACCCGAAATACGTATTACTTTAATCGGAAAAGTTATAATATCTTGGCATATAAAAAGGTACTTAGGTCGCTAAACCGGGTACATAGGCGCGATTTACTGCCGCCGCCGCGAAGCTATAAAAAGCTAAATATATACCCGCTAGGGGAAATATTTCGTAAAACTAAAAAAGCTTATTTATAAAGCTATAAAAAAATATAATTTTAAAAAGCCGTTAATTAGTTTTCTGTTAAAAGGAAATAAGTGTTAAAATATATATAAATATACGTTTATAAGTTTAATAAATATAACTGGTTATAAAAATGCAACGTACGTTGCGTCGTACGGAACGATTAACAGTTTAAAAATGCTTATAGCAATATATATGTATCCATATTAATTAAAAAATCGTTTCGAACTTTAATCGTTATTACGGCTAAATTTAACCTAAAACTTAAGCAATATAACGCCATAAACGGTTTCGTTAACGTTAACTTACCTTATAAAATATATATAAAAATGCCTTTAAGTTATTCGTAACGTAGTAAAATTTTTTTAATTAAAAAGGTATTATATAAATTAAAAGAATTATTTTTGCTATAGCAAAAAAACTTTACTAGAATACTTACAGAATTGGAAATTTGCCCCGTTCTTTACGAATCTTGTTATTTTATTCGTTAAAAGGTATTTATTTTTTTCTTTATAAACGATATCGTAACAGTATACCGCAAAAAAGATTAAAACTTTATCGATCAGTTAATCCAACAAATACGGGAACGGTATACCCTTATAAGGGATAAAAACTTGTAATAGTTTTTCGGTATCGAAATAATTAAAAATAAAGTTAAAAAAAAATTTAATTTTTTTAATTAGATTTTATAAACAAACTGGTTAACTTAATTCCAAAAAAATATTTAAATAACTTTTTAGATACGCCAATAACGAACGTCGAGCTATTACCGAATCCTAATTTAGCCCATCCAGGTTCCGTTAATAAATATTAAAAAAAAATCGGTTTTTTTTATACGTAATAGTTAATACGTAACCTGATATAACTTTTACGGTATCCCGATTTGCTTAATTTAACTTAAACTTTAATAACGTATATTATAAAACGGCCGATCGAATTATATTATACCTAATCGGAATTAAAACGTTAACGTTATAATTCGGAGGTAAAAATTTATTAAATACCTAAAATAATACTTTTTTCGCGGATAATACGATCGACCGAAAACGTTTTTAAATTTACGTTATAAAATTATTAAAAAAATAATAAAATAACGGGTAAATAAATAAAATATAATAATTATTTTTATAACAAAAATAAAATTATTATTTTTTACGCAAATTATAAAAAAAGCTTTATTTAATTTTCGATTAATTAAAAAATTAAAAATTACCTTAAATATTAAACCGTTAATATATAATACGATAATAAATAAACGATACAATTTATTAACGCCGACGTCGCCCTATTACAAATAAAACTGCGGCATATAAATATCTATAATTACTGGTTACGAAAAGCCGTAAAAAAAGATATAATTAAAGTAAATTATATATTTACGGGTAATATGCTGGCTAATAGGCTAACTAAGGCCCTAATACGCGAACCTTTTAAGCATTTCAAAAAGCAGCTAGGATTAATAGATATTACGGAAGCCCTCGATCGGCGGAAGAACAACCTGCGAATAATTTCAAAGAAGGAATTGGCCGATCAAAAGGAGACAATCGCCGGAGGAAAGGTGGAATGGAAAGCTGCGGCTTTAGGAAGTGAAGAAATGAAGTGATTAACGCCGTGACTGCGTCAGGCGTTAAGGGGGTGTGTTAGCTAGCAGGGGGTGCGCTAGCACCCCATTTACGGAAAAGCTCCCTTTGATCGGAACATATAGGTTCCGTAACTAAACTCCATAAAAAGAGGAGTGCGCATTTCAGAGCGTCTGCAGCTAGTCATCGAATACAACACAACTGATGTCCCCTATATCTGACAAAAACACCTAGAAAGGATAAAAGAAGTATGAGAAATAAATATAGGATTTAGAACAATTCATTAGACTACCATTATACACGAAATTAGTTTATGTAGTTACGGAGTATCACATTAGGGGCTCTGTCAGGTTGATTCAGGCAAAGAAGTAATGGGTGATGGGAAATTAACTTTCATTTAAATGATACATTCCAGAGACGAGCCCTCATAGATCGGTGTCACCAGCCCGTCAATCAAGCAACTCGTTAATCTTAAAGGCCTGCCTAATCCACTAGCAAAGCTTTGAATACGTGGTTATCGTATTACACTTTCAGTTTCCCCATTGGGCATTGTCTTCAAATGCGCGGGTCTCGCACTTCAGTGTCTCAGGAATGATTTCGATGTTAAGACGAATATAGAACATGACAAGTAATGGCATTGCTCTAAGAGTCATTTGAACGTGTCTAAAATCTTTATCTGACAACACGCCTCAAGTGTTAATACCCAGTATGTTGATGTATCCGAACGGGACTTCGCCAACAGCATCCAAAGGAAGAATAGGACCTTGGTAAGTCCTTCAGCGAAGATCGATTAGCCAGTATAACTACATACGTGGGGGAGGCTTAAGCGGACTTACGAGGGAATCTGCAGTTATCAGCAAACTGCACACCTTTGTATACCTCCTCGCCGACCTTGCCACCGGACACTCTTCCAGGAAGGAACTGAGGCCGTAGTCGTTACCACCAAACCACACGGCGAAAGCTATGCGTCGATGCATGATATCGAATCTGTCTTCTTCCCCGGGCTTCCCGGTTGCGCAGTGGAGAATCGCACCGGTGTTCTTGTCGCTGAAAGTTCTGGAGAGCTCTGCGTTGTAAGTCGGCAGCCATCTGACCTGCTTTTCCCTTTTGACGCTGGAGAGAGAGGGCACGCGGGAGCGATTCAACTGCTTACGCAGGAGCTTTTGGGGTCACATGCTAGGTCAGGTGACCCACTGGGCAGCGGTTAAACAAGCAGCTCGCGAGGGGATCGGAAAACTTCAACTGAAACTAATCGATCGGGCTCGACGGTGGGTCAGAGTAATCTAATAGATCTCGTTGAACAGAAGTGGGGAATTAATAACTGAAAGGCCGGATCTGATCTATGTGATACTTGCAACTCTGCGTCCTTTGTATCTATTTCTCGATTTCTCCTGTGAATGTAAACATGAGCCGTACTCTGGCCGAGAAGTCATCCGTCACATGCTCCTGACCACGAAGTACGACCTCCATAGAATCTTGGGCTGAAGTGGTTGACCCACCTCTGCTGTTCCGGCCCCGGCAAGACCAGTCGGCCAGAACCTCCCCAAGAGTGTGATTCCAGAGAAATGTACCCCCTCCCTTCTCGTAGAGAGGTTGGAGCCAACCGTTCATGAGGAGGAGCACGATGGCGGAAGTGCTGTATCCATACTGGTAATGGTTCATCTTAGTAGTCTCTAGCCGCCGAGAGAAGCCGCAGAGGTATCCCAGGATGAGGAGACGGTCTGACAATACGGTATTGTCACACTGCTCAATATGCTTGAAAATATTTGTGACGTGCCGAAGGGTGAGGGCCTGACGCCAAGGAGGTGTCTTGAACTCGACGAGAAACCTCGAGGACAGAAGAAATTCCAATCGGCTGATTATCTCGCCTATTAGCTGGTGAGTGTCCTGGCGTACGAAAGAGGCATCCCCATGACTTGGATTGTAATGGGCATTTTTGAGCCTCTTCAGAAGCTGCTGAAGGCGCATTAAGCTGAGCTCCAGCTCGGCATGGGCCACCGGGTTTGTATTGTCCACCGATAACAATGGCTCGCATGGAAGGAGCAAGCGCATGTGGGGAGCTGAAAGACGTTCCATGAAGGTCCACGTACGGGAGAACCACTTGTCCGCTGAAATGGTGGCAAAGAGACGTAAACCTCTCATCATTTTGCGCGCGATGTCGAGTGCTTTGGGTAGTCCGTCTTCCGGCAGCCTGCTGAGCTCCTCGAGGCAGGTCCCCTCATGGATGTATCGGATGGAATCCACCTGACTCTCGTGGACGATGTGAAAGGAGAGCAGCCCGATGGCATGGCGACTCTGGTAGAAGATCTCGTGCACGATATGCAGGTGCTGCTCGACATCGACAGGGTCCGCCTGGTCGATACAATCATTGTCAATCCATATGAAGGGGGCATCATTGGCTTTGGCAAACTGCACTGCTCGATGTAGCACGGCGTCCTGAGACCGCGCTTTTCGGATCGAGCCATCGCTAGTCGAGATCATGTACCGGGAAACCGCTTCAGCGTTGGTGACCGGGTCGAATTTCTGCCACGTGTATGACACGGCTACATAATTTGTTTCGCCGATATGTGCTCCTCTTTCTGCCAAGTGGAGAACGAGGTCGGAGGCCGCGTCGCTGTACGTCAGGAAACGAAGATCGAGAGCCTTGCCCGTGATGCCGGAGGATTCGATGACATGACTGTTTATATCTTTGATGTTCACAAGCATGGCATCCAGTGTTTCATGGATATCTCTAAAGGCAAGGTCTGTATCCCGCTGCATTGTGAAGGTGCCGAGCCAGCCAGCGTTCAAGAGGCGGACAAAATATCAGCATGTGCATTGAGAGAGCTACAGCAAGTACCTATACAAAGCAATTGACGAGTGTCGGCAACAAGGTGGCTCTTCGGCTGAGCCCTGCCGATCAGCACACCTACTGGAGAGTGCAGTGAAGAGGCGATTTGAGTTACTAACCCGAGGACGACCAGATGCTTGAATTCAGTAAGGAGGGGGGTTGTGGCACTACTAGGAGCGTGCGCTTACAGACAAATTTTGCACACAGTTACATGGGGCCGCAGCCGACATGAGGGCCCCCACGTACTGGTGCATGCATGATTCCCGCCGCCGCACGATACATTCCATTTGTGATAGCCATGAGACTAAGCGTATAGGGCCGAAGAAGGATAAATTATCAGGTCGACCTCTAAGACGTCCTAGAGAGAAAGTGGAAGTAGCGAAGCCCTTAAAATACGCATAAAAACAGCTGCGTCTGAGTGAAAGGGATAAACAGTAATGCTAAAGGCAATCTCTCCACTCGTAGCTGATCTAGCTAAGCCAAAGCCCAGCTAACGGGCCTAGCCCCCAGCCAGGTCTGACAATAGCGCCCATTTCTCTTCGGCTTGACCTGGTTGGCATGACCTTCTTATTGGTAGTTGACAAGCCAATGGGTTTCTCACACAACAGCGATACATACGATATGTCACAGAGTTCACTACGACAAAACCCAAAAATCATAAATAGCTATACACCGGGGTAAATTCAACCACGCTTTTAATGAATTAAGCAATAATTTCCAATGTTTTTAAACAAAATAGACGTTAAACCTAATAGACCTAGTTGACATCGACCTTATTTAACCTAACCTACCTAGTTGACCTTGTCGTCGACCTGACCTAACTGACCAACTAACTTAATTGACTTTTATCGTCGACCTGAGCTTATCTTCGAGCTGATTTCACCGTCAGCTTAACCTTATCGTCGATTTGTTCTTAAAGCCTGGAAGCTATGGGGCGCGTGTATATAAGTCTGTCTCTTGGACCCTTGCTAATTTGTATAGCGTGTACGAGACCTGGCAATACCTTAAAACCTTGGAAACCTTAGCTCTTAACTTGAGCGTAACTTGATCTTATCGCCGATCTTATCGCCGTCCTGAACTGACTGTCGACTTGCTAACCGTCGACCTGGCTAACCGTTAACCTTGTTAACTATCGATCTAGACAATTTTATTAATTTGATATATTTAAAAGCGTCAATAGCTTTAATATCGTCGAAACTCCTTAGGGGAACGTTAATTTGATTAAGTGCACGTCAAATTTATTGCTTAATTGCATTCCGGATGCAGTATAATTATACAGTGGGGTAGCCCTACTAAAAATTTGAGTTTTATCGCAGTGATCCATGTGCTGCACCCTAAATGAATTGGATGTCGGCCTGTTCAGCTTATGCTCCCAAGTATTGGTCTTTGTACGAATCAGGCGCCCTACCCCTTCACATCCGGTAGAGTTCGGCGGGAGTGCGGCATTGTAGGGATTGAATCGATTGGCCTGTTAAAACGTCTTGCGTTTCCCTGAGAGCGCGGCGGACTGAGCTCTTGAAGAGCCGGAGACAACTAGATCCTGGTATGAAACATAAAGCCTCTTCCACTATATTGGTGCCTGTCTGGCGGCCTTCACAATCACCCCGGTTCCGCTGATAGACGAAGTGGAAGGCAACATGCGTCTTTTAGCAGCAGGCTCGCGGTCACTGCTGAATGAACGGCGCCACTTTCTGCACGTCGACGAAACCCCTGTCGGGAGTCGGACCTGTTAGAGAATGAATAGCAGATTGCGCCGAAGGTGCTGCTCCGTAAGATGGCGTTCCCCACCTCAGGAAGACAGCTTCCTCATGTTTATAAGGACCTAGGCTGCATTTGGGCCCTCTTCACACTTCTTCACCACTTCTTAGCATCTTCTTGACGGTGGATCCAGTGCAGGGCGCCGGAGTCTCCTTTCTACCGTCATAATTCACCTCCCTATTGATTTTACTGTCCATTATTTAAGTTATCTTCTGTACCCGCTATTCGAGGTACCTTGTGCCGTTTGCTTACACTCACACCCACCCACCTACCTGTTTTCCAGCGGGTTTCGGCAGCCATGACTCGCGGGGACTAAAACCAATTTTGGGCCTTGTAATCACAATGCCCTTAGATATATTCCCCAGCAGCCTTCCCGAGTGGGCACGCTCCCTCGCAAGCATCCTACCGCTGTCCACGCTCATCGAGTTCGTGGATGTCGCCACGCAGCTCCACGTGTATGAGCTCAGGGGCTCAGTGCCTCACTGGAACTGGCCTGTCACGCCGTCAGGAGCGCGTCTCCTACTCTCGGACGACGATACGACCGGCGCCTGCCTCCTGGACTTGCCGCACCGAAGCATGAAATTGGACTGCTTCGATGGCCGCCACGGGAATCAGTATCCATGCAGCGCGCCGACGACCACGCGCCTCTGGGCGGCCAAGCGAAAGGTCGACGTCTTGATCCCGAACAGCCACGGGAATATGAAAGAGCCCACGAGGAAACAAGCCATGAGGGTCCTGCATCTACGTGACGCAACTCCCGGCAGCGATGCGGGGACGGGGGAGAAGACCTCCGGGAAGAAGCTCCTGACTTACTTCCGAACTCGAGGTCTTCGATACCTCGCCGTCTCGTGCATCGGGTGGGTCTGCTGGACGGGCTTAGTGGTGCTCAGCTTCCTCGGAGGCCTGTACATTTCAGGGCCATACCTGCTCCTGATGCCCATGATGGGCATCGTAGTAGGCTTCACGCACGGCAACACGGCGCGGATGCCGCAGCGACGCGACTACGACGCGTACCAGCGCCTCATCATCGCGTCTGGCAGCGAGAACGGATACCAATGGTTTGCTTTCTATGGCGACCAGACACTTCTGAACGGGCTACTCAACCTCCCGCTGTACCGTGCCGGTAGTATTAGGTTCTGGCCCTTCTTCTCGAACCTCCTGCGCGTTCTTATCGTTAGCCAGTGGGGGCTGGCACTGGGGTCGTCCGCCATGATGGGATGGGACGCCTTCATCATTGCCACGTGGACGACATTCTGCATCCTTATGAGCGCCTACGTCTACCCGTCTAATGTTGCGGCCCGGGACTGGCTGAGAAGAAACTGCCAGGTCGAGGTAGTGGCGATCGATATCGAGCTGTCCTCGCGATGGTCCATGCTATGCGCCATGGGGACGATTAACCCGGACATAACTAATGCAGAAGCCAAGTGGATGGACTCGATCTTAGGCCCAACACCGGACCGGCATGACGTTTGGACTACATTGAAGGAGTATTCCCTCGACGGTGACGAATATGATGCTTCAGGGGTTAAAGACAAGTGGTGGTGGAAGTTCTTAGTTGAAGGGCGTGAGGTTGGGAAGAGTATCAAGAGGTTGTTGGAAGCTGATATATACGCTTCGGCTAAGGCGAAGCAAACGGCTTAGACGACCACTGATATTATTCCTCTACACTAGTTATTCCACTGAATTGATCTGGATAATGTCCAGTTCACCTAGGAATTAGGCTGTCCACTTACCCGACGGCCCAAGATGTCTCCCCTAGGAGAATAGAGGGGCCGAGATGAGCACCTTGGACTGGGTGATCGAGCTGGTCAACGCGCACCCGCGTGGCTCGCCAGCATCTACCCACAATGAACGCGAATGGATCACCGTACCAGTCGATAGATCCAAAGCGGGACGATGGGATCGGTGTGGGAAAGCTTGAAGCCGCTCTCCCCCTCTGGGTGGCACAGATCGAGACCGAGGCGGAGGCGAAATGGGTCGGCAGGTATAAATCCACGGCCGCCGTCAAGGGCCAGTTGCCGAGCTTTATAATTGGCCGGCTTAGTATGGCAATTGGGCGATGCCTCGAAGGGCCGCCAGGTGGCATCGCTGATAAGAAGGTTAGAGCCGTTTCCATTCCCTCACACTTGAGTTACATTAGCACTCGGCTGCTGTCGGCGCGTCACAGCCATAATAAGGACTGTATGGCATACAGTAAGAAGCTTGCGGCCACAAGTGTCAGATATAGGGGACATCAGTTGTGTTGTATTGAATGACTAGCTGCAGGTGCTCTAAATCGCGCACTGCTGTTTTATGGAATCTAGTCACGGAATTTATATGTTCCGATCAAAGGGAGCCTTTCCGTATATGGGGTACTAACGTACCCCTTGCTAGCTGATACATCCCTTTAACGCCTTAACGCAGTTACTGTCAGATATAGGGGACATCAGTTGTGTTGTATTGATTGGCTCGTTGCGTGCATTCTAGCAACGCGTCCTGATCTTTGAAGTAGTCTAGCTACGGATCATATATGCTCCGATCAGAGGGAATCTTATTGGATATGGGTGCTAGCGCACCCCTGCTAGCTGACACACCCCCTTAACGCCTTGACGCAGTTACGGCGTTGACCGTCACATTTCATCACTTCCTAGAGCCGCAGCATTCCATTCCACCTTTCTTCCGGCGATCGAATCTTTCTGATCAGTTAATTCCTTCTTTAAAATTATTTGCAAGTTGTTCCTCCGCCGATTAAAAGCTTCCGTAACATATATTAATTTTAATTACTTTTTAAAATACCTAAAAAGTTTTCGTAATAAAATTTTTATTAATTTATTAATTAATATATTATTTATAAACGTATAATTAACTTTAATTATATTCTTTTTTATAGCTTTTTATAATTAATAATTATATATATTTACGTATTATAATTTCGTTTATAATAAGGCGATGTCGGCGTTAATAAGTCGAATAATTTATCGATTATCGTATTATATATTTAACGGTTTAGCACTTAAAATAATTTTTAATTTTTTAATTAATCAAAAATTAAATAAGTTTTTTTTTTTTTGAGTAAAAAATAATAATTCCGTTTTTGTTATAAAAGTAATTATTATGTTTTATTTATTCGTTCGTTATTTTATTATTTTTTCGAATAATTTTATAATATAAATTTAAAAGTTTTTTCGATCGATTATATTATCCGTAAAAAAAATATCGTTTTAAGTATTTAACGAATTTTTACTTTCGAACTATAACGTTAATGTTTTAGTCCCGATTAGGTATAATATAACCCGATCGGCAGCTTTATAATACGCGTCGTTAAGGTTTAGGTTAAATCGGGTAAATCGGAATATCGTAAAGGTTATATCGGATTACGTATTAACTATTACGTATAAAATAAAACCGATCTTTTTTTAATATTTATTAATAAATTTTAAATAAATTAAATTAAAATTTGGCAATAATTCGATATTCGTTATTAGCATATTTAGAAAATTATTTAAATTTTTTTAGGGAATTAAGTTAATTAATTTATTTATAAAATTAAATTAAAAAAAGCTAAATTTTTTTTGCAACTTTATTTTTAATTATTTGGATTCTTAGGAATTATTATAAGTTTTTACTTTTTATAAGAATATATTGTTTCTTTATTTGCTAAATTACCTAATCGACGAATTTTTTTTTTGGCGGTACGCTATAACGATATCGTTTATAAAAAAAAATAAGTACCTTTTAACGAATAAAATAATAAGGTTTATAAAAAACGGGATTAAGTTTTAAATTTTTAAACGTTTTAATAAATTTTTTTTACTAAAATAAAAGTAATTTTTTTAATTTATATAATACTTTTTTAATTAAGAACATTTTATTACGATATAAGTATTTTAAAGGTATTTTTATATATATTTTATAAGGTAAATTAACGTTAATAAAAACGTTTATTACGTTATATTACTTAAACTTTAAGTCGAATTCAGCCGTAATAACGATTAAGGTTTTAAATAACTTTTTAATTAAAATAAATATATATATATTATTATAAACGTTTTTTAATTATTAATCGTTCCGTACGACGAAACGTACTTTGCCTTTTTATAATTAGTTATATTTGTCGAACTTATAAATATATATTTATATATATATTAAAATTTGTTTCTTTTTAATAGCAGATTAATTAATAAATTTTCAAAATTATATTTCCTTATAATTTTGTAAATAAACTTTTTTAACTTTACGAAATAATTCTTTTAACGGGTATATATTTAGCTTTTTATGGCCTTGCGGTAATGGCGGTAAATTACGTTTATATACCGGGTTTTACGATTTAGGGATTTTATATATTTTTGTATCGAAACTTTTCCGATTAAAGTAACGCGTATTTCGGGTAATTATTTTTTCTAAATTTCCGTAATTTACCGGCCGATTATCGATTGTATTAACAAAATAAATTAATTGTCCTACGTTAAACGCGGTTTTTTATATTTTGTAATCGTACCGATAATTATCTTTTCGACGCGGAATGTACGGAAAATTTACGTTTATAACCTATAAAATACTTTCGTTTTTTACCGTTATTTTAGGTTAAATAAAATAATAAAAACCTAAGGTTATTTTTATTATAGCGGTTAGCGCATTAATTATAGTAATTATTAAAGTAAACGTTAATAAAGGTAATAAGCTAAGGGACGGAAATAGTTCGAATATTGCGGTCGTATAAAAGTAATTCGTTTTATGCGAATAAGGTTTTTTTTTTTTCCGTACGTTTCGTACGTTTATATTATTTTGGAATTACCTTTTTTGTTTAACCGGTAGTTAAATTATTCCGTTTAGGTTTTCGGTTTTTTTTTTTTTTTTTTTTTTTTTTTTTTT
>QJNY01000518.1:0-55564 GCA_004155945.1 Monosporascus sp. mg162 | reverse complement strand
GGTCGGCTTTAGGTCGTACGAAATGGGGGACATATTAACTTGGACGTGTTGGGCGCTGGTCGGTTAGGCTGGGTTAGCAGGAAGGAATGGCAATATGGCGTCCGCAACAAGCCTTGATATAATGCGTGCACTCGTCGAGAAGCTGTAGATACAGTTAGCAAAGAAGTATTCGATTGATTGGAATTGATTTGATGTGTTGTGGTTGAGTTATTTAGATTAGTTGTTGCGAAGTGTAGGATTTTGGTCCGTTCAATGGTTTGGCCCGTTCAATGGTGTGGCACGTTATTTGTATTTAAAATAATTCTTTCTAGTATGTTATATTTGTCGAGGTAATATCGGACAAAGAAGTAAGCTAGTTATTTTGCCGTTGCATTTTCTTTGAAAGGTAAGAAGTACTTATACTTGGTAAGTTTGTTAACGATTACCCATACTCCATTATATTAAACTCCAGTAACGGGGTCTTTTAATAGGAGTAAACCGGTAATAAAATCTCAAGCAATAGTGTTTTAAGCCTTTTCTGGAATATTTGTGGGCTGTAAAAGTTTATAAGGCTTATATCGGGTTGCTTTTGCCTTGTTGCAGATATTACAATCCTTAATTACCTGCTTAACGATTTGTCGAAGTCCTGGAAAGTCGTATTTTTCTTATAATCGTTTAGTGGTTTTGAAAATACCTTGATGTCCGTATAATAGATCTTCGTAAAACTTTTTGACGAATTGCTTTTGTTTGTTTCGAAGGATGTAAATTTTGCTATAATACAATAGCTGGTTTTTAAGTTGTCCATTTAATTATTACACCTTTTTTTATTTTTTCTTATTATAGGAATTTCGAAATTTCGTTAAAAGTTCTAAAGTAAGTTGCTTTAGTATTTTACACAACCGTAGGGTACCGTCCTTAGTCTGTTACAATACTTGCATTCGACGTTTTAGAACCTTGGAACCGTAATTTCCTTTACGATTTAAGATATCTGCTTAAATGTTTTCTTTTTCTTTAATATAGTAGATTTGGAAGTTGTATTTCAACAAGAAAATCATCCAAGTTTCGTAGCGTTTGTTTAGTTCTTGAGTCGTTATGAACCGAGTAAAGTTCTTATGATTTAAGTAAATATCGAAAGGTTTTTTAGTTCTGCTAAAGAGAGGTTCCCATTTTTTGAAAACGTTAATAATTGCTAGTAGCTTTTTGTCGTAGATTTTGTATCGGAATTTTGCGTTTCGAAGGGCCTTGGAATAATAGACCACTAAGTACCACTTTCCATGATCTTTTTGTTGTTCCAAAACTACTTTTAACGCATAATCTGAAGTATTTGTCTTTAGGCGTTTTTTTCTGTCGGCGTTAGGCAATCTTATTATTGGCGCTTTGGTAATCTCGTTTTTAAATAGTTAAAAAGCTTCCTTGGCTTCCTTTAAAAGTTCGAATTCTTTTCCGATATACTTCTTAATAGTTAATTTCGTTAATAGTTTGACAATATCTTTATATCCCTTGATTAGGTTGCGTACGTAACCCGTAAATTCTAAGATTTGTCGGATATCTGTAACGGTTGTCTTGTTAGAAATGGGCCAGTTCTTAACTGCTTCCAATTTGAAGTCCTGGATTTAAATTTGGCCGGGAGTAAGGGTAAATCCTAGATAGTCTAGTTTTTGCGTATGCCATACACTTTTGGCAGGGTTGATTCGGATATTTGCTTTATCCAAAGTTTTAAGAACCTGGAAAATATACTTTTTATGCTTTTCCAGCGTTTCGGAATAAATAAGGATGTTATCGAGTTAAACGAAAATATATCTATCTAGAAACTTTCTAAATATAGTTATAATCGGGCGTTGGAAATTGGCGGGGGCGTTAATAAGTCCTAAAGACATTACTCGGTATTCGTAATACCCGTATATCGTTCGAAAGGCAGTTTTCCATTCTTTTCCTCTAGCTATTTTGATACGGTAATAGCCGTTTCGAAGGTCTAATGCAGTAAACTACTTAGCTTTGCTTACGTTTTCCCTTAAGGTATTTATTAAGGTTAAGAAATAACCGTTTTTGATGGTGATATCGTTTAACTGCCGATAGTCGACTACGCGTCGATAAACCGGATTTCCATCTTGATCGATCTTTTGCTTGCCGTCCTTAATTTTGGATACCATAAATACAAGGTATTCTACAGAAGATTCGGATAGCTAAATGTAACCTTTCTTTAGGTTTAACTGGATGTTTTTCTATAAGGGCTTTACCTTTTTTGGATTCATGTGGTAAATTTTGTAAAACTTAAGGTAATATCCTTCTTTAATAGGTATGCGATAATCCTATTATCCATATAAAGGCAGTTCGTAATTTTCTTTAGCCTTAAAAAGTCGTTCGAATCGCTGATATTCTAGAGATATAATACTGGCAAAGTTTAATACCTTGGCTTTTCGGATTATATAGCAGATTTCTTGAGACCTTTTTTTAAAAGAAGTTAATTCGTATTTCTAAGAAAGCTGGCAAGTTTTCCAGTTAATTAACGGGTTGCTAAAATCAAGCCACGGCATTCCTAAAATAATATCATAACCTAAAATGTCGGCAATATCTAATATAAAATGCTTTTAATACCCTTAAATCTATATTAAAAACCTTTTAATTTTTCTAAGGACTCGTCCGCCATCGTACTAGGAAAAGCTTTTATCAACTATCTGTAATTTGTAAGACTTTAGCTTATACCTTTAAAAAATGTAATATTTTTCGGCCACCGCTAGCGAAATAAAGTTGCCTTCTGCTCTAGAATTAATTATAGCTTTGAATGTTGAAATGGTGCAGGGTGCCGGGCCAGGGGGCATGGCTTGGCTAATCAGTTAATCAGCTCCACATGTATATTTCTAGGAGCTCTTTCGCCGGGCGCAACTCCGAATATATTCATCCATCGATCATCAGTTTATTTACACACACTCATATCTATCCTAAAATTTAGTTCAATACGGACCCAAATACAATGTTTTTGTTTACCTTCAATACCGCTGCACTCGGCTATTTTATCGTAACATCGCTTTTAAAGATGCTTTAATCAGAACTGAATCTCCCCGTCTTAATTCAAGTAGCTGCCAAAGAAAAGATACTGGCTCTTGTTAGCTGCCGACGGACCTTAATCTCCGATTAATAAGTCGGAAAGAACGGAAAGGACGAAGTTTTGATCAGATGCATATAAATTCGAATACGACTACGATAATAGTTACGGATACGATAACTTAAGCGGCATGCAATTAACGACCGCAACTATAACAAAAACGCAACCCTTTGTACGATTAATAAAAAAAAGCTATTAAATTAAGGCCTTATTACGAAAACAGCTTTACTCGGACGACGGTAAAGAAGTACGAACGCGCATAGGCGACCGGTTTTAAAACATAAATTAATTACCCAAGTTCTAAACCGATTACGCAATTCAGAATATTATACGCATTAACAAGAAAATTACGCAGCAGGACAAAATATAAAATTTAATTAATAAGGGCTAAAAAAGCTAAAACTGCGTCGCTGGCGACGTGGCTATTAGGATTTAAACTGATCAGAATAAGTACAACGACGACAAGATTAACGATATAAACAAAACAGCGAATACGAACAAAAAAAGGAATAAAGCTATAAAACCATTCATTTTGTACGCGAAAGGAAAATATCGAAAAAGGAATAACGTCCCTTAATATAATGCAGGAATCAGGAAAAAAACGCTATAAAACATATTTTGGACCTTCCTAGCGCTAATCGGACAGCATCCAATCTAGTTATTATTAAGCGGTATTATTTGGGATTTACTTTTTCTGTTAAGCTTAAATATTGTAACGTTTAAGTTAATAGTAAAAATATTAATTAACAAGTTAAAAAAATGCAATCAGATAACCAGCGACGCAGCGACGATCAGGATAAAGCTATTCGGACGGATAGTAAAAGAAAAAAGTTGCTTACCTTTTAGGTCCGAAATAAAAAGAAAATGTACCCAAAATAATTATTACGGATAGTTATTTACCTTATGCCTAAATATATTCCGTTTAAAGCAGCATCTTAGAACTTAAGTAATTTAAAGACTGGTAATATTGATTAATTTGAGATAAGCTTTAGCAGGTTTTCCAAAGGCCTATCGAAGCTTTCTAAAATTGCTATTTAAATCCATTCATAATACGGATTACTGCCAGCACCGAACTTCCCTAGCCTTACGAAAAACCAAAATATTACTTTAAGCACGACTGCTTGATACCGATCAACAAAGAACTTTTACGATAGTAAGCCTAGCGAAACTAAACCTCAAAGTACTAACAATCCGATTAAATCCCTAAAGCCAACCAAGGATACAATCACCCAAGCGAACCTAAGAATCGTTGTTAATATACCGCAAAAACGAAATATTATATCAGCCCAGAACTTAAAATTATCCATAGGACTGGAAGTACTTATACCGGACGTTATACCCTTTAAACCTACTAATTAATTTGATTACGATTTCCCTGCTAATACTATGAACTAGCTTTCGTCTTTTATAGTCCTTCCGGATTTATCGACTTTTCCGGATTTTCGCTTTTCAAAAATTGAAGTTACCGATTAACTTAAAAAAGTTAACAGATTATTTACGAAATACAAGCTTAAGGAATTTAAGATAATTACCGAGTTACCTTATTAAACTAACAGCCCTTTTATGAAAAACCGGGTCAAAGCTATATTCGATAATATAACTTAATAGGACGAAACGTTTAAATGCATTCTGAAAACCTTTAAGCTATAAAATCCAAAGCAGATTCGGACCGCCAAGAATCGATTAAGGATTTCAACGAAGCAAGCTTAACGCAATATCCTTAATTATATTTATAAATACTATTTAAAACATGCTATTAAGGTAAAAGATATCCTAAAAAAAGCCAAGCAAAAAGGTAAAACAGTTACTAAAGACGAGTACATTAAAAGCTTATTAAAAAGGTTATCCGCTAGTTATTTCGAAAGGATTTTCAATAATTCGTCCATAAAGCTGAAAGACTTATATGTAACCAGCTACGATAATGCTTCGATATTAATTAAAGATTAGACCTTAAATAAAGCAGGATTCCTTAAATATAAAGGACGTAGGCGACAGTAAAAAGGTATCCGCTTTGACATTAATTAAAAAGAAAAGGAACGGTTTAACCCGATTTAATAGCTTAAGCAATAACGACCAAAACGTTTTTAACCGTAACCAAAACCATCCAACCGATTGATCAGGTGTTAAAGATTACGAATACGCTGCAAAATCTAAAGATCGCATAAGTCCGACAAATTCAAAACCTAAAGGTTTTCAAAAAAAAAAATGCGTAATCGAAAGGCAGCCCGGATATTACAATATTACGCTCCGCCAGGACAAAAGGCACCTTGGGTATATAACTATGGTATTAACCCGTCGATTAATACAGTTAATCTCCAGCCGGATAATTACATTCGATTAAATCTTTACCGTAAACGAAATAAATACCGAGGCCGAAAAGGTTATCGTGGAAATTATTAAGGTTAAGGTAAACGCCTTAACAACCTTAATTAAGGTACTTATTAGTTCTGTTTAAAGCCAGGATATATTATACAAAAGTGCCGTTTATTTTTTAGCATGGAAATTATAGGATTGGTCTTACTCGCCGACGATAAATATACCATTTTCCTTGGATCTCCGGAAAATAAAACAACGTTAGGTATAATTCAGTTCTTTTAAGTCCTTAAGAGCTAGGCGATCGAATAGTAGATCCTAATTTGGAAAAAGATCTTAAAATGGATCTATGGTTCGCCAGCTTTCCCTGCCCGATTTAAGGAAAAGATGCGGTACTTTAATCGGCGAGACGACATTTTTCGAGGCGTAAATAGTCAATTAACTAGCCCCGATTTAGATACTAATAATCCAGCTAAATCTTAAAAGTATATTACGATCCTAAAACCAAATCGATAAAAGCTCGACATTAATTAGAATAGGGTGATCGAAATTAACATGACCTATTTTGTCGACTATAATAAAAAGCTATTTTATAAAAAGGTACCGTTGCGTAAATGGTTATGGAATAACCTTATCGAAAGCAAAGGTACCCGGCATCTGGAGAAAATTAGAGCCCTGGAAATCGACGACTCTAATCAATCGATTATGCTTATTAACGTTATAATAGCTAAACGTTTTAGGAATAAAAAAGAGGAATTTAAAGGCGTAAAAAGGAATAAGACCGAGTACGAGATTGATGATAACGAATTAATGTACGAAGGACTTTCGTTTCATAATATGAAAATCGGCGCTTAAATAAATAATATCTTTTAGATAAATGTTAGTACTTTTTAAACAAACTATATTACCTAGACGGATAATACCTTTACTTATAAAAGCTTAATCGATAAGTATGTAGTTAAATACTGGGAGAAGAAGATCCGGGAAAACTTTAAAAAAAAGTTTGAGATTACTTAGTTCGAATTAATCGAAATTTGCCCAAATTTCAAAGAGGCTTTTAAGAATTTTATGGACGCCAAGATTCTAGAGGTATTTAGTCGTAAGAACAAAGAGACGATTAAAATGATCGAGGCCGAAGTGCGAGGATTAAAAGTTCCAGAAGCAAAAAAACCTGCTAGGATCTTTACTATAGATATCGGTTATAAAGTAAAAAGCCAAAAGGAAGCCAAAGTTTTGTCGATCCAGCAATGTAGTCCAACTAAATATATTACCTCCTTGTTCAAATTGGCAGTTAAAGTAGGCCATGGAGGTGGTAAGGACTTGATTAATGGAGTTATCGATATTGGAGCTAAATCGAGCGTTATAGTTGCGTCGTACGTTAAGCGGCATGGACTGGCCATGCGATAAACCCGCGTATCGTTTTTGGGCTTTAATTTTTAAAAAAGGATTCCATTCGAAAGCATTGTCGAGGTTCCCGTTTGGCTAGCTGGCCGATTAATTATTATTTTATTGTTTGTCGTCAATGACTATTGCGTCACGCAATTATTGATCTTGGGATTTAACTTTATGGCTAAATTAAAGATAACGTTTAATATGGACCCGGACGTAATAGAAGAAACCCTAAAGTTTGGCCCGTCGAAGATTATTATCTCTTTGGTTTCTGCAGGACGTATTACGCGTAATATTCGTACTGACGAAGAACTTAAAAAAAAGCAGCCGGTAAAACAGTAAGCCGCTTTACTGGCGAAAGTAGGCCTATAAGCGAAGGGACAGATAAGCAAGTTATAGGTCCTTATATCTTTTCGGTTAATAATATCTACGCTAATTAGGACGCGAAAATTATTTAAGAAGCTATTAGTAACAAGCTGGAACCCGGAGATAAGATCTTAGGCTAGTTTAGCGACGAGAAACTGGCGCATGCTTTATATGGAATATTGTAAAACGAAATATAACAGAAGATTAATAATAATCGGACCGTTTAGATTAATACGATATATAAACTTAAGTGGAAAAAAGTAATCCCTATCGACGATGCACCCTTTGATGGATTAGTACCCCCTAAAAACTCGAATTAAAAGGCTAAGAAATTCGAAAAAGCTTAGCAAGCTATTAATTAAGATGGAGAAAAGCCCGACGAACCTGGTACACCTTTAGCTGTTTTGTTCCCTAAATTTACCATTATGCCCCGAGGAACCCGATTTATTAAGGAACGCGTCGACGAAGTTCTTAATTAATTAAGAAATAAATTCATTTACGCAAAAAAAGCCTTTTTTAAGGAGATGCTTTTTCGCAAAGAAGTTGTCCTAGCCTGGAATTGGAAAAAGTATAGCAGAATTAAATTAAGTGTCGCACTAGATTATAAAATTCGAACGATTTCTTATAAGGCATGGCAAGTTAAGGACATAACAATGCCGGCCAACATCAAAAACAAATTAATCGAAGTATTAAAAATACGTATTTAACGCGGTATTTTCGAACAGTTTTATGCTGCATATAGGAATGCTTGGTTCCTAATCGAAAAAAAGGATGGTGGTTTCCGATTGATTAATTTTGCGATTAAATTAAATGCTGTTACTTTGCGAGATGCCTTTATGCCGGATAACTGCAACGAATTTTCCGCGGATTTTGTTATGTGCTTATTAGTTACCTTGGTGGACTTTTTTTTAGGCTACGATCAGGTTACTTTGGTTCTAGCTAGCAAAGATTTTACCATTTTCGCGATACCGTTAGGGCTTTTAAGGTATACCATTATGCTTTAAGAGTTTACCAACTTAATAATTCATTTTTACCGTATGGTTAGAAGGATTTTAAACGATCTAATGCCCGATATAGCCCGGCCATTCGTCGATAACGTTAGAGTTAAAGGCCTAAAAACAAGATATAACAATAAGGAAATCTTTCCAGGAATTCGGCGATTCGTTTATAAGCATATCGTCAACATAAACAAGACCTTTTTTAACTACGAGCTTGCTGGTACGACGATTAATATGAAAAAGTTTTAATAGTATTAAAAAATAACTGTTATAGTTGGATTTATCTACGGAACGAATAGATGGCGACCAAATATAGCCAAGGTAAAGAAAATCCTAAAAATCCAGCCATGCAAGAACGTTTCGGAAATTAAAGCTTTCCTAAGTATTATTGTTTATTATCGAATATTTATTACGTATTTCACCATTAAGATAAAGCCTTTTATACGCCTGCTTCAAAAAAATCAACTTTTTATTTAGGGCCCCGATTAGGATTACGCAATAAAAAGCGTTAAAAAAGCGATTACTACTGCTCCAACTTTAATTACCTTGGATTATAACCCTGATGCCGGAAAAATTATTATAAAGATAAACGCAAGCAAAGAAAACTTTAAAGGTACTTTCGGTTAATTAATTAATGAAATAAAGCATCCCGCGCGTTTTAAAAATGGTACCTGGAAAAGTGCTAAGTTAAATTACGACGCTGGCAAACTGGAATGTCGAACTATTTTTAAGATCCTAAAAAGATTCCGGAACTACATTTATAGAATCCGATTTATATTAAAAACTAACGCTAAGGTGCTGGTGGTTTAGATTAATAACTCTTTAAGCTTTTTACTTAGTGTTATAATCATTCGTTGGATTGCCTGGATAAAGATATTCGATTTCGAAATTAAACATATTCCCGGCAGGAAAAATATAGCAACGGACGGCTTATCCCGAAAGTTACCTGGAACCTTTAACGCGCTAGACGATTAATAAAAAGGAAAAGTTGATAACTTTATTAATATCCAGCTTAATGTTATTCGGCTTAACTTTATTTTAACTGGCATAACCTTTATACCTATTGATACAGATCGGCGACAGGGACCTTTTATTAGGAATTAATCTAAGGAATCGCAAAAGTACGTTAAGTTCCTGACGACACTGGATCTCTTTAATCGGCTCGATAATGCTCCAAGAAAAAAGCGAAATGTTTTTAAATCCGAAACGTTAAATTGCTTTATTCAGAACGGTATTCTTTGGCGCAAAGTAAACAAAAGGTATAGCAGCCGGCGAATGGTTAATACCGAACAAAAGCGACTCGCGGTAATCAGGTAATGTTATAAGGATTATGGCTATAAAAGGCGAAATTTGACTTATCGTCGCATAGCAGCTTTGTATTATTAACGTAGTATATTTGGTTATGTTCGGGAGGTAATATTTGCATATGTTAAATGCCAGAAAGTAGCCGATCGACGCTTTAAAGAAGGCCATAAATTCTCGCAACCGATTGATATAGTAGTTATCTAGGTAATCGATATTTAATTTATGTCTAATAACGATAGTTATAAAGCTACGGTCGAAGCAAAATGCGAATTTTCCGATTATCTGGAAACTAAAGCCCTATAATCAATTACGTTAACAGCGATCAAAAAGTTCTTAAATAAATACGTCTTTTATCGACATGGTATCCCGATTAAGATTAAAATTAACGGAAGCTTAAAGAACAAAGGCGAAGTTATTAAAGCCTGCAACATATTAAGGATTAAAAGGAAAGTTGGTACCGCGTATATAGCTTGGCAACAAGGCCTGGTCGAGAAATGATATGTCCCGATCGTTAAAGCCTTAATAAAGGCGACGAATAGGACTGGCAAAGAATAGGTTAAGCTTTTGCCTAAGATGGTCTTCGCCGACAATACCACGGTAAAAGGTTATGGCCTTAGCCTTTATAAACTGCTGTACGGACAGAAAGCGCTTTTACCGATCGAAACAATCCTGCCGACATGGAGAATTATGACTTGGAACTTTAACACGCCGAGAAAAGATTTAATTACGTAAAGAATTCGATTCCTAAAGAAAACAGCTGAAGATATGACCAAAGCTACCAAAGTAATCGCTAAGCAGCGCCGTAAAGCAGTTAAACTGGCGAATAAGAGAAACAAGAACAAGATAAAATATAAACCCTTGGAAATAGATAATCTGGTATTGTTATATAATACGCTATAACATATAAATATATCCAGAAACATAAAGTTGAAATACCGTTAAATAGGCCCATATTTAATTAATAACATTATTAGATTAGGTATTTACTATTTAAAAGAAATTAATAAAACGAAGCTGCAAAGTACTTTCCCTGTTAATAAATTAAAGCAATTTGTAAAAAATGAAAAAAGGTATTAAAAACCGATTAACCTATAAAAAAACGATTAAGCGAAATTATTTGCTAATCAACCCAACGATACGATATTTAATACCTCGGATATTACGAATATCGAATTACCTAAAAACTGGCAGCTTAAAACTTTAGAACTTATAAAAACAAATATTAAAATGCAAATACCATGTGGCCGATTTAAAGGCTATACGGTTGTAAACGATAGCGATACGACAAAAACGATACAATTAAGAAAACGGAAGAAATTAACGCGATTAATTACGAAAAACTAAAGTATAATAATTTTTATAAATTTCTTTAAGCTTTTATAAGCTTTTATAAATTCCCTTAAATTCTTTTACTATTCCGCTTATTACGATAACCATTATACCTTAATTATAATTAATACGTTCCGTTATATTTGCTCGAAACCGGGAATTAATAACATATTTTTCTACCTTGCTTCGAAGTTAATCCTTATCGTATATCTTAATAATGGGATAAATTTTTCCGCGAATATTTTCTTTAATTCGTAACAATTATAAAAAGCTGGTTTTAAATGCCTTAAACCGTTCGTTTCGGAAAGTATAATTATGCCCTTCGATAAACCCGATACAGTTATTATAGGCCCCGTTAAAAAAGCCAAAAATCGACCAGTACCTAAAGAATAAGTACATGCCGCATTAATTAAGATACTCCGATATTATATATCGTTTTTTGCAAAGTTCGTAAAGTACCAGGTTAAATATACCGAATACTTAAATAAACAAATTAATAACGTATTTAAGATCCTTAGCAAAAGCAGCCATAAAGTAACCCAAAGAATTAGCCCGATAGATTTCGACGTATACTAGATAAGTTACTAAGTTTTTTATTAACTAAAGGTATTTGATTATATGGGACTAAGCATTTGCGGCCGCCTAAAAATTCTTACCCTCGATCTATTATTACAAGTACTAGCCTGTAGTTAGATTACCGATAACGCTAATAAACATAATCCCGAGCATTTATATTAATTAATGGATTTTATTAACGATGTTACGGAAAAGCCCAAGTATTTACTTCGATATGCTTATATATGACGTAATATATAACATTATTCTTATTCTAAAATTTGGCTACGTTTTAATTATTATCGAGATAAATGCGACGAAAACGTAACGCTTCGATGTTAATATATGGCCCAGGGACCCGATTAGTAACCCGAGAACTTGCCCGACGTACTAGAATTGTCGAAGCCGTTAATAAAAACCTGGCGAATGAACTGTTATTAAGTATCGGCAGGTTAATGGGAACAGGTATAAGCGTTACTGATCGCCGACCACCGACTATCTGTTTAACGATACCAAAAATTGGACTGGGTTTTGGAGGTATTTTAGCTACCTTTGTTAATGGCAGTACATGTCGTATCGGCTAAGGTCTTGGAAGTAACGGATTATCTATAACCGGTGTTTCTGGTAATAAAATGTTTTGATTAAGATTTATGTTACAGAATCTATATTGGAAAGTAAGGGTAAAGTTAAGAATGGGTACTTAACGATACATTGGGTTCTGTAACTTGCGTACATTATTAGGATTGTATAAAAGTTTTAAATCCCGATTATTGCCTAAAAGCTTATCGATACGACGGGTTGATAGCTTGGAAAATATGGACGAATTTAATACTGCTAAGATTCTACGACGATAATCAAAGATTTTGTTCAACTTATTAATATTCGCCTTAACTCTAAGATTAACAGGCTTTTTAGTACCAAGATTTAAAAGCTTGTTACCTGGACCAAACTTCTTTTTAATGGGCGATTTTTTCATAGCAAAGACAAAATTACCTGGGCCTGCACTTCCGCGAAAACCCTAAGAACTGCGTAAATTTGATGGCTGCCGAAAACTTATAATAGTATTAATCAATGCAACGAGGATAATTATATATATGTTTAAATATATGTTAAGTCTGGAAGGAAAAGTTGAAATGGTGTTTTAAAAAAGCTGCAAAAAAAGTATAAGTACGAAAAACGAATGCATACACCTAATCAAAGAAAGCGACGACGAGGGCATCTTCCTATATAACTTCGATGGAATTTTCTGGGAATTTCTCGGCGTATACGTTTTATCTGCAAAAATTCGGTACATTAACCTTAAATGCACTTAATCAGTTAAACGTAAAAGTTACTGGCAGATTCTGGCGAATTCCTGCACCCATACAACAACTATACCTTAACACCTGTAATATACCAACACACTTACATATACATATTATATATTATCCCCAGCGGCCACTATTATCCCCAAGTTACCTAATACCATACCTAAGTACATTGATCAATACATCCTCAGTTATTATATCGTAATTCAAAAAACGTACCATGCAAAATAAGGGCGAAAGCTCCAAAAAGTTAAACATCTCGGATTTTGGAAAGCTTGAATAAACGGCCAATATACCCGTATGGGAAAAAGATAACATGGTACAATTCCTCAGAAAAATACACAACAATAGTTTTACCTCTTATCCCGTAAAAGAAATTGCGCCTTAAATTCGTTTTAATCGGTTTATTCCCATATACCTAAAAGATATTAATAGTTAGCGTCCATAAAAAAACATCAACCCGCTACCATACTGGTTAATAGAACCGTAATGTAACGAAGTAGCTAGATATTTATGGCAAACCCTTATAATCGTTCAAAACAAAACCTACTTACGTTCCGAAAATGTCACTACTTTTATTCAAATAATCGCCCAGGACGTACCTCTAAGAATCATCGCCGTCATTCCAAAAGCTGGACAAATAATCTTACATAGCAAATTTAGACCACTTCTTAGTAAAACCCAAAAAACGATCAATACTAATAACCCGAAATATGTATAGTTTATCGCCTAAACCAAAATCTTGATTGATAAAGGTTTAATAAAGTATTAGATTAATATGTTATACGACCGATTAAAGCGTTTATTACTGATATTCGATACTTATACTACCGAAAATCGTACTTAGTTACTATTCCAGCTGTACCGAAAAGCGTAAAGAAAATTAAGACTTAATAATTCGCTTGCCCATATGGTAATCGTTAAAATGCTTACCCAAACCAGACATTATACTTACGGACTGTAAATTGCCTATATCTTCTACATTATTTACCGTAACCCTGCAAAATAGAGAAATAAAATTATAACCGAAGCGACAGGATTTGGCGAATATCGAATAGAAAATAATATTACCGACATAATCAAAGGATTTTTAAGCTTGAAACCAAAAACGGAAAACGTTAAAAAACACGTAAGAAATTGGCCTAAAGACCTCCTGTCTCTATTAACTAAAAAAGATAACGATAAACCAAACTTTGATCAATCTGCCCGACCACTTCATGGTAAACGACGTAAACGACGTAAACAAAAGTAACGTCCTAATCAGTTTCAGCAGTTATCTGCACGACCATCTCCGATATTAATGCCCCCTCCCCTATCAATTTAAACTGGCCCATCGGCATCTAAAGCTATACAACCTAATCTAACACCTACGAAACTACCATTCGAAATAAAGTACAAGCCCCGACCGAAGGTTGGTAATCAGCGAGCAATGGCAATAGTATAAGGTTAATATGTTACGCCGTACAAATGGATAGGAAATACATTCAAGGATGCCGGGCAAAAACCAGAACCATACTTCCTATAAAAATAGCTAGGCTAGGCTAAGTACAAGTTTTTGATTAATACAAAGAAACCAAAGGATAAGGTTCAGAAAAAGCAGGAAAAGGCCAAATAACGAAAGGATTTGGCCAAACGTCGAGGACAAAGTCCTAAGTTAAAAATGATAAAGGATAAGCCGCGCAAACGCTAATCAGATTAATCAATAGGTTTCATGTATGGTCTATAACGTTAGGAGTTGGTTACGTTATGTTTTTATTTGTTTCTTAAAATGGATTAAGAACAATTTTATCTCGAAAAAGGAGGGTTGAAATGGTGCAGGGTGCCGGGCCAGGGGGCATGGCTTGGCTAATCAATTAATCAGCTCTATATATATATTTCTAGGAGCTCTTTCGCCGAGCGCAACCCCGAGACATGTTCATCCATCAATCATCAGTTTATTCACACATACTCATATCTATCCTAAAGTCTGGTTCAACACGGACCCAAATACAGTGTTTTTGTTTGCCTTCAATACCGCTGCACTCGGCTATTCTATCGTGTCACCGCCTTCAAAGATGCTCTGATCGGAATTGAGTCTCCCCGTCCCAATTCAATGTCTGGCTTTGGTACTAAATAGGAATTTCGATTTGGCTTCGTAAACCTTTTCTTGCCTTACATAAGGTCTTGGTCCGCAAAGCTTTTCGATACCTTAATTTCGAAAGCCTTTGCCGTTTTTTGATTTTGTAATTCTGTTCGCTAGGAGGCGCTTCCATTCGCGGGCTTTCTTAACTGCGTATTTGGTATATTTGTCGTTTATGCAAGTATATTACTTTCGTTGGCCAATCTAGTATTTTATTTTAGTAAATTTTACATTTGACGTCTGGAAAGGTTTCCGATTCGAAATTGAAATTTCTGTAAAGCTTGCTCCTATATCCAGAAGTTTATGCATTAAGCATAGCATGGGGGTATAGCATAAGCAATCTTAAGCAATAGTTTTTCGGTTTTGATTCGATTCGGGATGCAGATAACAAAATCGAAGATATTCGGCCATCGGGGAATTTCGATACATCTGCAGTCGTTATTGTTACGAACCAGAGGTTCTCCAAGATGAGAATGCTCCTCTGGGACTAGCGCGGACGAGCTCCGGGTAAACTACGGAGCTGGCCAAGACCTTGGTGATCTAGTGTGATCTAGTTGATCTAGGACGAGTGGGGTAGATCACGGTAGATCACATAAATTAGAGGCATATTTACCAAAAGATAGGAGGATATATAACGAACGGTTTTCCTATGTAGATAGCACCCAGATAAATTCGTTCTTTAGCTATTAATCTAAGTTTTCAATTAAAGGTATCGTTTTTCGATTAAGGGAAAAGTCCGCAAATCTTTTTAACGAACAGACTTGTGAATTATTTTTCGCCTTATTGTTACCTACAAATTAAGAACCCCTTTCGGATACTGCTTATACTTCCAGGTAGTCGTATAACAGGTTCGTTACATTTTGATAGCTCCTTAATTAATAGCCGACGAATGGTTCAAGGCCCAGTTAGGTACAAACTTTCCTGAACCTAATAAAAACGATATCACAAAACGGCGTTTAAAAAATAGACGATATATCCGATCGCCATTATTAGCCAGTAAAGGATCAATATCTGGATAAAACTGTTACAAGAACAGGGGTTCTTGTCTGAAAGAAGCCTAGTTCCTGGAGGTTAGCGCGGATACGGCTAAACCTCGGACCTGGAATAACTTGGCTTTTGACATTGATCTAATGGATCTAAGTGATCTGGGTAAATCACTTAAATCATATAAATCCGCGATACATTTACTATAGAAGGTTAGATATATAATAGATGGATCCTTATGTAAATAGTACCAGATTTATTTCGCTCTTTAGCTATCAATCTAAGTCTTCAACCGGAAACAGTCTTAACCTTCAGTTGGAAGCACTGTTTTCCGATTAAAGAAAAAATCTGCAAACCTTTTTAACGAACAGATTACTAAATCATTTCTCGTACTATTATTACTTGCAAATTAAGACCCCATTCCGGATACTGTTTATACCTTTAAGTAAATATATAACAGGTTCGTTACATTTTAATAGCTCCTTAATTAATAGTCGACGAATGATTCAAGGCCCAGTTAGGCATAAGCTCTCCTGAACGCAGTAAAAACGACATTACAAGACGACGTTCAGAAAACAGATAGCATACTCGATTACCGTTATTGGTTAGTAAGGGATCAGTAACCAGATTAAACGATCTACCATCTATTAAAGAAATCTTCTCCTTAATCGACAATATAGCACCCCTTACTACCCGATCTTAAGGAGGACCCTTTTCCCCTTAGCCCCTATAACAACCTGCCCCGGCGAGGGACACCATAAAAGTTCATGGGTCTAATGCAAAAAAAAAGGAGGAAGAACAACCTACCAGAAAATAAAAGGACAAAAAAAGAGAACCTACTATTGACGAAAAATTGAACATTCTTGCAAAAGAAGTCAGGACCTTAAAGGACGAAAATGCCAGACTTTTCCGACAACAAAGATTTTCGACCTTGCCCCTGTTTGGAGCAAACAAGATTCGCGAAGACACAGTTCCCCCTTCTAGTTACCATGGGATGCCGGAAGTTAAGGGCTATAAGCCAACCCTTCCAAAACCCTATGATGGAACCATAAACGTGGAAGGATTCCTGGTCCAGGCCAAACTTTACCTCAAGTTTTATGAAAATTTTCTAACGGAAGATTACCAAAAGGTAATGGCCATTTTTTAGCTGTTTGCTGGAAAAGTTTTTTTATGGTCTGAACCTATTATAAACGATTACTTTATGAACTACCTTAACCAGTCCTCCGACTTAACTAATTATGTCTTCGGCAATTACGAATACTTCGAGGAAAGAATGCGAACTTTATTTGGAAATTCCGATAAAAAGCAGCATGCGGTCGAATAGTTGCATCTTTTCCAGCAGACCAAGTTAGCAGCCGAATATGCGACTGAGTTTAATCGCCTTGCATCAATTTTTAATCTCCCAGAAAGTGCATTGTTTTATCCTTTTTATAACGGCCTAAAATTACAAGTTAAGGATAAGATGTACAAAGTGCCTAAGACTGGCCCCTTCCAGGATTACATTAACAAAACCATCATTGCCGACCGACGTACCTTTGAAAGGTATTTGGAAAAGAAAAGATCCGATAAGAAGAAAGATAACCAAAGCTTAAGCAGCAAGTTCCAAAGGGACAGAACTAAAGGCAGATTTCAAAAGGAAGCAAGTACTGCTTTAAAGGAGCCTAGGAAAGATAAGTCGAATGTTGAATGTTTTAACTATGGCAGGAAAGGCCATTACAAAAACGAGTATCGCTCTTTAGTAAAAAGGGATTCCAGGAAGGGAAGGATTCTTTAACCCTAGAAAAAGGTTAAAATGACCAAATAAGAATTAAACAGCGAAAGCGAGGAAAAGAAGGAAGTTAATTCCATTTCCTTTTAGCGAGAATTCACCATTGTAATTATACATTATGAACAGAATGGCGACCTAAAATACGAGCGTTACTAGATTTGTCAAAATCAAACGATTAAAGCCTGCAGATATTATCCCGGACAAGAAACCTTCAGGATAGCTATAGGGTTAGGATGCATTTATTATTTGGATGAACAGCGGTGCAGAATGTACGATGAATACGGCCAGTTACGTCCTAATACAGTAATATACGATCCGACATCTTTAGAAGCCAATAGGGCCCCCGAAGTTAGGAAACCAACCCGCCCGGATATACCGAATTTAAAACCCGTCCATAACCACGACCTGCTCCATTTTTCTGCATGTCACGACGACAACTATTTAATTTATTTCCGCGCCAAAGAAGATAATAATTATTGGCCCGGATGGGAAAAGGAAACATTTACCGAATTAGACGATGAATGCAGATGCATCGAAACTTCCAGATGGCCGGAGTACCCCCGATCTTGCTACCTTTACCCCGAGTTAGCCCAAAGCCGAAGGGCCATTACTTAAGGATGCCTATATTACGCCCCTATATTATGCATAGTGCACGAAATGTTGGATATGGGAGCTAACCTTTCAGAAATCTTACCTTTAAAACTAAAACCCCTTTAGATATCGGAAGTGAGAATTTCAAGATCAGTTTGCCAGATTGGCAAAAGAAAGTGGTTCATTTGCATGGATGATAAGTATTCCAAATATGCTGTTAAGAAGGCCCGAAAATGGAAACGCCTTCTGGCGAACAAGACCAACAAGTTAAAAAATTACGCAGGCCTTCGAAATTAAGGCATCGAGGAGCCCTAACTTACAAGACCTTATACGAGGCAAAGATTGGATAGCGCAGTTAGATTAAGATTCTTTTTCAGTATGGAGGCAAAACGTTTAAAGCTATAATCGATTTAGGAGCAAAAGGAAACTTTATTTTATTATTAATTGCTGAAAGATATTAAATTCCTTGGAAGTATAAGCTAAAGTTATATAAACTACTTACAGTTAACGGAAACTTATTTAAGTATGAAAATGGACGAGTCCTTAGAAAAACGGAAAAATTTCCAGTAAAAATTTAAGGACATTCAGAAAAAATTAGGCTGGACGTAGCCGACATTTCAGGATACGATATTATCCTTGGAATGCCGTAGCTCCGTTCTAGCAATCCTTACATTAACTGGAAGACCCAGAAACTTTCTTGGGACCATCTTATAATTTCTTTAAAGGAAGAATTCCGAGAAATCTGTTATTTAATCCGAAAGGCCAAAGCAGTGGACCCAACTGCTAAGGTACCTCCGGAGTACCAAAGGTTTAAAAAACTGTTCAAAGAACGAATACGAAAAAAGTTACCCGACCATAATCAATGGGATCACAGGATTACTATCAAGGAGGGACACCATCCAAAACTCCATCAGATTTACCATATGAACCCGGAGAAAGCGAAAGCCCTATGGAAGAGTCTACAGAAAGATCTTGAACGCGGGTACATTTAAAAATCTAAATTTCCCGCTGGATATCCCGTTATGATGGTACCTAAAATGAAGGATGGCAAAATTCGAATCGACAAGGACGGAAACCCCATATATCGAAAAGTTTACGACTATCGACAGTTGAATGACATTACTATCAAGAATGGATACCCCTTTACTTTTATGGACACCATAAAGGAAAACATCAGCAAAGCCAAATGGTTTACCGCGTTGGATTTACCGGACGGCTATTATTTGGTCCGAATGGCTAAGGACGAAGAATGGAAAACCGCCTTCAAAACAATTTACGGATTTTACGAATACAAGGTAATGCCCTAAGGATTTACTAATGCTCCCGCCAGCTTCTAATATATGTTAATAACTATTTTACGAAAGTTCCTCGATAGATTCGTGTTTGTTTACTTAAACGATATTCTTATTTATTTTGAAACTTTAAAGGAACATAAAAAACATGTCGCCTAAATATTAAAGGCATTCGAAAAGGCAAACTTATTAGTTAATGCCGAAAAAAGCGTATGGCATATCTAGAAACTGAACTTTTTAGGTTTTACTATTACCCTAGGATAAATTCAAATATAGAACTTTAAAATAAAGGCAGTCAAAAGTTGGCCAATTCCCGATAAAACAACCGTTACCGATATCCGTTAATTTTTAAAATTTACAGATTACGTACGTAACCTAATCAAAGATTTCGGAAAAATCGCTAAACCCTTAACGAACCTTACTATAAAAAAGTATATTAAAAGAAAGTTCGAATTCTTAAAGGAAGCTAAAAAAGCAATGTAAACGCTTAAAAACCAAATTACTAACGCCTTCGTTATGAAATTGCCTAACTATAACAAGAAGAAACGATTAAAAATTGACGCATTAAACGGAACCTTAAAAACAGTCCTAAAATAACAAAAGGACGATAAAAAGTAGTACCCAGTTACCTATTATTCCAAAGCTTTAAAAGACGCAAAGTTACGGTACTTTATTTACGATAAGGAATTATTAGCAATTATTATAGCACTTAAAAAATAAAAACTTTACCTTAATAGAATTAAAAAACCTTTTAATATTTACTTTAATTATAAAAATTTTACTTACTTTATAACGACTTAAAACCTTAATAAACGATACGAAAATTAGATAATTTTCCTGTTTAAGTTCAACTTTAAGATTTACTATATCAAAAGTAAGGAAAATATCCAGGCAAATATCTTAAGCCGAAAGAAAGATTACGACATTAAGGTCCCCAAACGATACATGCAAATGTTACAACTTACAAAAAAAGGAACTTTATAATTATGCAAAATATTAAAAAAACCTACTTCCGAACTTCTGGCCCAATTTAGAAATTCCTACAATTCTAATAAACAGGAAAAAGTTAAATAATTAAAAGGACGATCCAAAGATTAATTACTATATTATGGAAAGGTTTACATCTTACGAAAGCAACAAAAACAATTTGTTAAAGAATTTCATAAAAATTCGTTACATAAATATTAAAAGATCTTTAAAACAACCAAACGACTTCAGGAAAAGTACGACTTTTTAAAACTTAAAAAAACCGTCGAACAAATAATTAAAAATTATAACGTTTGCAATAAAGCTAAAGCAGTTCGTTACAAACCATATAAATTGCTATAACCTATAAAAATTCCAGATAAAGCATAAAACACCATAACTTAAAATTTTATCATCGGCTTACCCCTATCTAAGGACCCCGTTATAAAAATCCAGTATAACGGAATATGGGTAATCGTCGATAGACTCACCAAATACGGGTACTTCTTACCCTTTAAAGGAAATCCAACAGCAAAACAATTAACCTACGTATTTATAAAACATTATTTCGACAAACATAAAATTCCAAAAAAAATTATTTTAAACAAAAACAAACTGTTTATTTCTAAATTTAATATTAGCTTTTTTAAATAAATTAGCGCCAAACTTAAATTTTCCATAACATATTACCCCCAAACCGATAAATAAACAAAACGATTAAACCAAACCTTAAAACAATACCTAAAAAGTTATATTAACTACTAACAAAATAACTAGGTAAAATTATTCCTACTGGCATAAATAACTTATAATATATCCGTCAACGAAAATATAAACATTTTTCCTTATACGGCCGTATACGGACGAAACGCAGAAACTTAACGATCAAAATAACCATTCGGTAAAGCTCCGAAAATTACCTTAATAGCACCTAAAGCAAAAATAATGGTATCCGAAATCGAAACTATCCAAGCCCGCCTTAAAACTAAACTGCAGTTTTTTTAATAACGGATAGCTTAATACTACAACAAAAAAAGAATTAAAGGATCAATTTTATCGAAAGGAAATAAGGTTTACCTATTACGCCAAAAACAAAACGCAACCTTAAACATCTTACAAATCAAAACCAAAAGATTTAATAACAAACTTAATTTCAAAAAATTCGGTCCGTTCAAAATATACGAAATCATTTCCAAAACTAACTATCGACTGTTATTACCCAAAATAATAAAAATACACCCTGTTTTCCACATTTCCTTACTAAAACCAACACCTAATAACGCCCCGTTAAAAACAAACTTAAAGGTCGAGGAAAACACCGACGAATACAAAATCGAAAAAATACTGGATTTAAGAAAGATCAACGATAAAATCCAGTACCTAGTCAAATAAAAAAACTACCTACCTAAGGACAACACTTAGGAACCCCTCAAGCACCTAACGAATGCAAAGAACCTGGTTAAAACGTTTTACCGCCAAAATCCTAACCGACCGTCCCCAACGCGGCCAAGGTCGCAGGCGACAATGGTCCAACCCCTAAATCCAAACCCTCGGCGCTCCAGTCAAAAAAAGCAGACGCCTCCATATTGGCGCTAATTTCAGAAGCAAACCGCGTTTGTTCTTTTTCCATACAACGCTGCTCCTTTTCCAGCTTCTTTTGCTTTTCCAATTAATCCAACTCGTAACCCTCCTTTAATATAGCAAAGGCCTTTTTTTTTTAAATATTTTGTTAAAGGCGCAAACGTTTTAACCGGCTAACGAGCTCTTTTATTTTCTCCTCGGCAAACTCTTGGTAAGCTATCAAAGCATCCTTTACTTTACGCTGCTCCTTCTGCAAACGATCTTGTTCCTCCCTTATCTTCGCTAAGGAATTTATATCCAATACGTCACAAGCCGAACGCTGGCGACGGGTACAACAACTACAACTCGAAATGTCGACCACAAAAAAATACTCGAGCTCCCCGAAACGAACGCAATTAAAACAGGAAACAACTTTGGAACCAAATTTTTTAATGTAATTTGCGCGGTTATCGCAAGCCTTACGCTGGTTTAAACGAAGTTTTCTTTTTTCCTTTTGAATACGGCCTGTTATAATAAAATTAGCTGAAAAATCCCTGTACTCTTTCCAACTGCCAAAAGGATTACTTACGGTTTTTATCTTTAAGACAAAAATCCTTAAAAAAGGAAAATGGTATTACAAGAATAGGGGTTTTTATCTGAAAGAAGCCTAATTCTTGAAGGTTAGCGCGGATACGGCTAAACCTCGGACCTGGAATAACTTGGCTTTTGACATTAATTTAATAGATCTAAGTAATCTGGGTAAATTACTTAAATCACATAAATCCGCGACATACTTACTATAAAAGGTTGGATATATAATAGATGGATCCTTATGTAAATAACACCAAATTTATTTCGCTTTTTAGCTATCAATCTAAGTCTTCAACCGGAGACAGTCTTAGCTTTCAGTTGGAAGCACTGTTCTCCGATTAAGGGAAAAGTCCGCAAACCTCTTTAACGAACAGACTACTGAATCATTTCTCGTACTATTGTTACCTGCAAATCAAAACCCCATTCCGGATACTGTTCATACCTCCAGGTGGATGTATAACAGGTTCGCTACAAAAACATCCTACCCCTTATTAAAAAAGTCCTTTTTTTAATTCTTTAATCGATAATATAGCCCTCCTTATTATTCGGTTTTAAGGAGGATCTTTTTTTTTCTTTGCAATAATCTTCCCCGGCTTTTAAAAAAACCATTAAGGTTCAGAAAAACGAACCGGAAAAGGAAGGAAAGGAATCCGACAGCCCGAAAGGCAAGGAAAAAGAACTTACGATTGACGACAAGCTGCGTACTTTAATAATTAAACTTTAGGCGATGAAAAAGGAAAATGCTAGATTCGCTCGACAGCAAAGGTTTTCGACATTGCCTTTATTTAACGCGAATTAGTCCCGCAAGAATACTGTTTTACCCCCTACTTATTATAAAATGCCAAAGGTTAAAGGCTATAAGCCAACCCTCCTAAAACCCTACGACGGTACCACGGATATGGAAAAATTCTTGGTCCAGGCCAGATTTTACCTTAAGTTCTATAAAAATTCTCTGACGGAAGATTATCAAAAGGTAATAGCTATTTTTCAGCTGCTTGCTGGAAAAGTTCTTTTGTAGTCCGAACCCATTATAAACGATTACCTTGTAAATTACCTTAACCAATTTTCCGACCTAACCAATTATGTTTTCGGCAATTATGAACATTTTAAGGAAAAAATGCGAGCTTTATTTGGAGATTCCGACAAAGAACAACATGCGGTCGAATAGTTGTACCTTCTCCAGCAAACCAAGTTAGTAGCCGAATATACGACTAAATTTAATCGCTTTGCATTAGTTTCCAATTTTCCAGAAAGCGCGCTGTTTTATCCCTTTTATAACGGCCTAAAATTACAAGTTAAAGATGAAATGTACAAAGTGCCTAAGATTGGCCCTTTCCAAAACTATATTAATAAAACCATCATTGCCGATCGACGTACCTTTAAAAGGTATTTGGAAAAAAAGAGATCCGATAGAAAAAAGGACGATCGAAGTTCCAGTAGCAAGTCCTAAAGAAGCAAAAATAAGAACAGGACCCAAAAGGAAGCGGATACCACTTTAAGGGAGCCTAAAAAGGACAAATCGAATATTAAATACTTTAACTGTGGCAAAAAAGGCCATTATAAAAACGAATATCGTTCCCCAGCCAAAAGGAACTTTAGGAAGGGAGGGATTCCTTAAAAGAAGGCCTAAACGGCCGAATAAAAAATAGACAGTAAAAACGAAGAAAAAAAGGAAGTTAATTTTACTTTTTTCCAATAGGAATATACTATTGCGACGACCCACTGTGAACCAAGCGGCGACCCAGAGTACGAGCGTTGCCCGATTTGCTAGAATTAAACAGCCGGAACCTGCAAGTATTATCCCGGATAACCAGCCTCCAAGGTAGCTATAGGGCTAGGATGCGAATGTCATTTGGATGTGCAGAAATGCGAAATACATTACGAATATGGCCAGATACGCCTCGACAACCATAGGCAGAAAACCCCTGAATTTAGTAAACCCCCAGAACAGGCGGTATACTTCAAAACCGAAACCTTTGAATAGGACCCTGTTAAAGAGTACGGACTTCTCTATTTCTCGGCCTACAACGATAACGATTATCCAATTTACCTTCGAGCAAAGGAAGATAACGATTATTGGCCCGGTTGGGACGAAGAAACCCTTACAAAGCCTGATAACGACTGTAGATGCATCGAAATTCCCCGATAGCCCGGATACCTTCGATTTTGTTATTTGTACTCCGATTCGGATCAAAGCCGAAAAGCTATTGCTTAGGGTTGCTTATGCTATACCCTTATATTATGCTTAAGACATAAACTTCTGGATATAGAAGCAAGCCTTGCAGAAATCTTAACTTCGAATTAAAAGCCTTTCCAAACGTTAAAGGAAAAAATCATTAAGGTGAAATGCCAGATTGGCTAACGAAGGTGGTATATTTGCATGGACGACAAATGTACTAAATACGCAGTTAAGAAAACCCGCGAATGGAAACGCCTTTTAGCGAACAAAACCACGAAGTTAAAAAACGGCAAAGGCTTTCGAAATTAAGGCATCGAGGAGCTTTGCGAACTAAGACCTTATGTAAAGCAAGAAAAGGATTATAAAGCCAGATCGAAATTCCTATTTAGTATTAAAGCCAAATTTTTAAAGCTATGATTAACTTTAAAGCAGAAGGTAATTTCATTTTGCTAGCCGTAGTCGAAAAATATTACATTTTTTGAAGGTATAAGCTAAAGTTTTATAAAGTACGGACAGTTAACGGAAGTTTTTCCCAGTACGATAACGGACGAGTCCTTAAAGAAACTGAAAAACTTTCAATATGGATTTAAAGGCATTAAAAGCATCTTATTCTGGATGTCGCCGACATTTCAGGTTATAATGTTATCTTGGAAATGCCATGGCTTAACTTTAATAATCCGTTAATTAACTGGAAAACTCGCCAGCTTTCTTAGGACCACGAATTAATTCCTGTTAAAAAAGGGTTTAAAGAAGTCTGCTACATTATCCGAAAAGCCAAGGTATTAGATTCTGCCAGTACCATACTTCCAGAGTATTAACGTTTCGAACGATTTTTCAAAGATAAAAAGAATTACGAATTGCCTCCATACGGATAATGGGATTATTGCATATTTATTAAAAAAGGATATTACTTTAAGCTTTACAAAATCTATTATATAAATCCAAAAAAGGTAAAGGCCTTATGGAAAAGTATCCAGTTAAACCTAAAAAGAGGTTACATTCAGCTATCCGAATTTCCCGCAGGATACCCTGTACTTATGGTACCCAAAATCAAAAACGGCAAGCAGAAAATCGACCAAGATGGAAATCCGGTCTATCGACGCGTAGTCGATTACCGACAGCTAAACGATATCACTATCAAAAACGGTTATCCCTTAACCTTAATAAATACCTTAAGGGAAAACGTAAGCAAAGCTAAATAATTTACCGCCTTAAATTTTCGAAACGGGTATTACCGCATCAGAATAGCAAAAGGAAAAAAATGGAAAACTGCCTTTCGAACGATATACGGGCATTACGAATACCGGGTTATGCCTTTAGGATTTACTAACGCCCCTGCCAGTTTTTAACGCCTGATTATAACCATATTCAGGAAATTCCTAGACAAATATATCTTTATCTACCTCGACAACATCCTTATTTATTCCGAAACGCTAAAAGAACATAAAAAGCATGTTTTCCAGGTTCTTAAAGCTTTAAATAAAGCAAACATCCGAATTAACCCCGCCAAAAGTGTATAATATACGTAAAAGCTAGATTATCTAGGATTTACCCTTACTTCCGGTCAAATTCAAATCCAGGATTCCAAATTGGAAGCAGTTAAGAATTGGCCCATCTTTAATAAGGCAACCGTTACCGATATCCGGTAAATCTTAGAATTTACGGGTTACGTACGTAACTTAATTAAGGAATATAAAGATATTGTTAAACCCTTAACGAAATTTACTATTAAGAAATATATTAAAAAGGAATTCGAACTTTCAAAAAAAGCTAAGGAAGCTTTTTAGCTACTTAAAAACAAGATTACCAAAGCGCTAATAATAAGATTGCCTAACGCCGACAAAAAAAAAACGCCTAAAAACAAACACCTCAAACTATGCCTTAGGCGCAGTTTTAAAGCAACAAAAAAATAATAGGAAATGGTACCTAGTAGCTTATTATTCCAAGGCCTTTCGAAACGCAAAATTCCGATACAAAATCTACGACAAAAAGCTGTTAGCGATTATTAACGCTTTTAAAAAATGGGAACCTTGTTTTAACGGAACCAAAAAGCCTTTCGATATTTACTTAAATTACAAAAACTTTACCCGGTTTATAACGACTTAAAAGCTAAATAAACGCCACGAAACTTAAATAATTTTCTTATCGAAATACAATTTCCAAATTTACCATATTAAAGGGAAAAAAAACATCCAAGCAAACATCTTAAATCGTAAAGGAAATTACGATTCCAAGGTTCCGAAACGTCGAATGCAAGTGCTGCAACAAACTAAGGACGGTACCCTACGGTTATGTAAAATACTGAAACAACCTATTCCAGAACTTTTAACGGAATTCCGAAATTCCTATAATGAAAAAGAATAAAAAAAGGTACAACAGTTAGATGGATAACCTGAAAACCAGCTGTTGTACTATGGCAAAATCTACATCCTTCGAAATTAACAAAAGCAATTCGTCAAAAAGTTTTACGAAGATCTGTTATACGGATATCAAGGTATTTTCAAAATTACTAAACGATTGCAAGAAAAATATGACTTTCCAGGACTTCGACGAACTGTCAAACAAGTAGTTAAGGATTGCAATATTTGTAATAAGGCAAAAGCAGCCCGACATAAGCCCTATGGACTTTTACAACTTATATATATTCTAGAAAAAGCTTAAAACATTATTGCTTGGGATTTTATTACCGGTTTACCCTTATCAAAAGACCCCGTTACTGGAGTTCAATATGATGGAATATGGGTAATCGTTGATAGATTCACCAAGTATGGATACTTTTTACCTTTTAAAGGAAACGTAACGGCAGAATAACTGGTTTACGCCTTTGTTCGATATTATCTTGATAAACATGGGATACCAGAAAGAATTATCTTAGATAAAAACAAGCTTTTTATATCAAAGTTTGGTATTAGCTTTTTTAAGCAGATAAGCGCCAAGCTTAAATTCTCGACAGCATACCACTTACAGACAGATGGACAAACGGAACGTTTAAATCAAACGTTGGAGCAATATTTAAAAAATTACATCAATTACCAGCAAGATAATTAAGTTAAACTTTTTCCATTGGCCCAAGTGGCTTATAATACCTTTATTAACGAAAATATGGGTATTTTTCCTTATATAGCAGTATATGGTTACCAAGCAGAGATTTAACGGTTAAAATGGCCATTAAACGAAGCTCCAAAATTAATCGTAAAAGCTTTTCGAGCAAAAACGGTAATAACGGAAATCCAGATAATATAGGTCCGTTTATAGAATAAATTACGATTTCTTTAATAAAAGATAACCCAGTATTATAATAAGAAAAGAATTAAGGAACCAATTTTATCGAAAAGAAACAAAATTTACTTGTTACGCCAAAAACAAAACGTAACTTCGAACATTTTTCAAATAAGAATAAAAAGACTTAGTAATAAGTTCGATTTTAAAAAGTTTGGTCCGTTTAAAATCGATGAAGTTATTTCCAAAACTAACTACCGATTGTCATTACCCAAAACTATAAAAATACACCCTGTTTTCCATATTTCTTTGCTTGAACCAGCACCCAAAAACGCCCTGCTGGAAACCAGTTTGGAAGTCGAAAAAGATAACGATAAGTACGAAATTAAACGAATACTGGACTTTAGGGTAGTTAAAGATAAGGTTTAGTATTTGATCAAATGGAAGGAATACCTATACGAAGAAAATACTTGGGAACCCCTTAAGTACCTAACGAACGCGAAGGACCTGGTTAAAACGTTTTACCGCCAGAATCCTAACCGACCGTTTTTAACGCGGCTAACGTCGTAAGGGACAGCGGCCCAGTATTTAAATCCAGCCTTAAGGCGCTTTAATCGAAAGAAATAAATGCCTTTATTATAACGTTTATTTTAAAAACAAATTAAGCTTGTTTTGCTTTTATACGGCGTTATTTTTTTTCCAATTTTTCTTGTTTTTCCAGTTAACTTAATTTATATCTTTCCTTTAAAATCGTAATAGCTTTTTTCTTTAATACGTTTTGTTAAAGGCGTAGGCGTTTTAGTCGTCCAATAAATTCCTACGATTTTTCTTTTTGCCGACGAAGTATTTCCTTTTAAAGTTGGCGCAATTTATCCAATTCTTTCTTAATTACTTCTTAATATATTAAAAACCCATTTTCGACTTTACGTTACTTTTGCTGCAACCGATTACGTTTTTTATCAATTTTCGATAAGGAATTTATAGTTAATACGTTATAAGATGGACGTTAACGACGAATGCAGTTGTTATAACTCGGAATGCCGACTGTATGAAAATAATCAAAATTACCAAGGCGAACGTAATTCGAATAAGGAAATGCTTTAACGCCAAAACTTTTAATCGAATCAGTTCGATTATTTCGGGATTTCCGTTAGTTGGGACGAGGTTTCCCTTTTTGCTTATTTGTTCGACTTATTATAATAAGTCCAATTAGCTGAAAAGAAATAGCAAAAGGCGGTTTCGAAAAAAGGGACATTTACCTTTTTTTATTTTTAGGATAAAATTTTTGGAAAAGGGGAATAATGTTACGAACCAGAGGTTTTCCAAGATAAGAATGCTCCTTTGGAACTAGCGCGGACGAGCTCCGGGTAAACTACGGAGCTGGCCAAGACCTTGGTGATTTATTGTGATCTAGTTGATCTAGGACGAGTGGAGTAGATCACGGTAGATTATATAGATTAGAGGTACACTTACCAAAAGATAGGAGGATATATAACGAACGGTTTTCCTATGTAGATAGCACCTAGATAGATTCGTTCTTTAGCTATCAATCTAAGTCTTTAATTAAAGGCATCGTTCTTCGATTAAGGGAAGAATCCGCAAATCTTTTTAGCGAACAGACTTCTGAATCATTCTTCGCCCTATTGTTACTTGCAAATCAAGAACCCCTTTCGGATACTGCTCATACCTCCAGGTGGTCGTATGACAGGTTCGTTACAGTTATTAGGCTTTATAAGGGTTTTTTCGTCCTAACCAAGCCAATAATCGTTGTTTTCCTTTGCTCGGAGGTAAATTGGATAATCGTTATCGTTGTAAGCCGAGAAATAAAGAAGTCCGTGCCTATTAACAGAGCCTTGTTTAGGGATTTCGGTTTCAAGGTATACTGCCCGTTCTAGGGGTTTGCTGGATTTAGGGGTTTTTTGCCCGTAATTGTTAAATTCTGGGCGCATCTAGCCATATTCGTGGTATATTTCGCACTTCTGCATATCTAAATAATATTCGCATCCTAGCTTTATGGCTACTCTGGAGGCTGGTTGTCCGGGATAATACTTGCAAGCTTTGGCTGTTTAATTTTAGCAAATCGGGCAACGCTCGTACTTTGGGTCGCCGTTTGGTTTACAGTAGGTTGTTGCGATGGTATATTCCGGCTGGAAAGAGGTAAAATTAATTTCCTTCTTTTCCTCGCTTTTACTGTTTGTTTTTTATTCGGCTGTTCGGGCCTTTTTTTAAAGAATTCTTCCCTTCCTGGAGTTCCTCTTAGCTGGGGAACGACATTCGTTCTTGTAATAGCTTTTCTTGCTACAGTTAAAGCATTCAATATTCGACTTATCTTTCCTAGGATCTCTGGAAGTGGTATTCGCTTCCTTCTAGGTTCTGTCCTTGTTTTTACTTTTTTAGAACTTGCTACCGGAACTTCGATTATCCCTTTTTTTGTTGGACCCTTTTTTTTCCAGGTACCTGTTAAAGGTACGTCTATCGGCAATAATGGCCTTGTTAGTATAATCCTAGAAAGGCCCTATCTTGGGTACCCTGTATATTTCGTCCTTAACCTGTAATTTTAGGCCATTGTAATAAGGGTAAAACAAGGCGCTTTCTGGTAGGTAGGAGGTTGTTGCAAGGCGATTCAATTCCGTTATGTACTTAGCCGCCGATTTTGTCTCCTGAAGAAAATGCAGCTTTTTAACGGCATTTTGCTGCTTATCTGGGTTTCTAAATAAGGCTCGTATTCGCTTTTCCAAATGCTTGTAATTATTGAAGATATAATTGGTAAGGTCGGATAATTTGTTAAGGTAATTTTCGAGGTAATCTTTCATAATTGGCTGGAACTATTAAAGAACCCTTTCTGCGAGCAGCTGGAAAATGGCCAATACCTTTTAATAGTCCTTCCTTAGGGAGCTTTCGAAAAACTTAAGGTAAAGTCTGGCCTGAACCAAGAATCCTTCCACATCTATGGTACCGTCGTAGGGTTTTGAGGGGGTTAGCTTATAGCCCCTCTGGCATCCCATAATAAGCAGGGGTGAAATAATGTTCTCGCGGGACTGATTCGCGCCAAATAAAGGCAATGTCGAAGACCTTTATTATCAAGCGAATCTAGCATTCTCCCTTTTTACCGCCTGGATTCAGTCATTAAGATACGCAGCTTGTCGTTAATTATAAGTTCTCTTTCTTTGCCTTTCGGGCTGTCGGATTCCTTTTCTTCCTTTTCCGGTTCGTTTTCCTAGACTTCAATGGTTTTCTTGGAAGCCGGGAAAGGTTGTTACTAAGAAAAAAAATGTCCTCCTTAAGACCGAGTATTAGCGGGGGCTATGTTATCGATTAAAAAAAGAACTTCTTTAATAAGAGGTAAAATGTTTTAATCCAGATATTAATCGCTTGCTAGTAAAGGCAATCGGATATGTCGTTTATCTTCTAAACGCCGTTTTGTAATATCGTCTTTACTGGGTTTAGGAAAGCTTATGTCCAATTGGGCCTTAAATTATTCGTCGGCTATTAATCAAAAAGCTATCAAAATGTAACGAACCTGTTATACGACTACCTAGAGGTATAAGCAGTATCCGAAGAGGGTTTTTGATTTGCAGGTAACAATAAAGCGAAAAATAATTCAGTAATCTATTCGTTAAAAAGATTTGCGGATTTTTCCCTTAATCGAAAAACGTTACCTTTAATTAATAACTTAAATTAATAGCTAAGGAACGAAATTAAGTAGGTGCTATTTACAAGGAAACATGGAAGCCTTATATGTCTTTTCCCTTTAGTATGACCTCTGTCTGGTCTTTGTAATATCTCTGTGGTGTCTCTGTAATATCTTTGTGGTGTCTCTGTAGTGTCTCTGTGGGCTCCGCAGAGACCACTCTTGGCACCGAAGTTTACCCGACCCGAGGTCATTCCCCCTTTTGGTCTCCCGCAGACAACGGGAGATCTCAATCCGTAACATTAATACGTATTTTGTCATGGTGGCGGCCCTGTTACCCCTGTGCTAAAAGGTCAGCAATGCTTCAAATTCTGTCAGATATAGGGGACATTAGATGTGTTGTATTAATTGGCTAGTTGCGTGCATTCTAGCAACGCGTGCTGATCTTTGAAGTAGTCTAGCCACGGAACATATATGCTCCGATCAGAGGGAATCTTGTCGGATATGGGTGCTAGCGCACCTCCTGCTAGCTGACACACCCCCTTAACGCCTCGACGCAGTTACGGCGTTGACCGTCATACCTCATCACTTCCTAGAGCCGCAGCGTTCCATTCCACCTTTCCTCCGGCAATCGAATCCTCCTGATCAACCAATTTCTCCTTTGAAATTACTCGTAAGTTATTCCTCCGCCGAACGAAGGCTTCCGTAACGTCCATTAATCCTAACTGCTTTCTGAAATGCCTGAAAGGTTTTCGTAATAGGGCCTTTGTTAATCCATCAGCTAATATATCGCCCGTAGGCGTATAATCCATTTTAATTATGTCCCTTTTTGCAGCTTTTCGCAATTAGTAATTATGTATATTTATATATCGTAACTTCGTCTGTAACAGGGCGACGTCGGCGTTGATAAGCTAAATAATCCATCGATTGTTGCATTATATATTTAACGGTCCAGTATTTAGGGTAATTTCCAGTTCTTTAATTAATCGAAAGCTAAAGAAGGCTTTTTTTGCAGCCTGCGTAAAAGATAATAACTCCGTTTTTGTTGTAAAAATAGTTACTATGTTCTGCTTGTTTGCCCGTTATTTTATTACTTTTCCGAATAACCTTATAACATAAGCTTGGAAGTTTTTTTGATCGATCGTATTGTCCGCAAAAAAAACGTCGCTTTAAATATTTAACGAATTTTTACCCCTAAATTGCAACGCTAATGTTTTGGTCCCGATTAGGTATATGTAACGAACCTGTCACACAACCACCTGGAAGCGTGATCAGTATCCGAAAGGGGTTCTTGATTTGCAGGTAACAATAGGGCGAAGAATGATTCAGTAATCTGTTCGTTAAAAAGATTTGCGGACTCTTCCTTCAATCGCAGAACGTTACCTTTAATTAAAGATTTAGATTAATAACTAAAGAACGAATTTATCTGGGTGTTATCTACATAAGAAAACCGTTCGTTATATATCTTCCTATCTTTTAGTAAATATGCTTCTAATTTATATAATCTACCGTAATCTACCCCATTTATCCTAAATCAATTAAATTACATTAAATCATTAAGGTCTTAACCAGCTCCGTAATTTACCCGGAGTTCGTCCGCGTTAATCCTAAAGAAACATTTTCATTTTAAAAAACCTTTAGTTCGTAACATTATTTCCCTTCTCCAAGAATCTTTGTTCCGAAAATAAAAAGGTAAATATCCCTTTATTCGAAACCGCCTTTTATTGTTCTTTTTCAGTTAACTGGATTCATTATAATAGGTCGAGCGAATAAGCAAAAAAGGAAACTTCGTCCCAACTAACGGGAATTCCGAAATAATCGAGCTAATTCGATTAGGAATTTTGGCATTAAAGTATTTTCTTATTCGAATTACGTTCGCCTTAATAATTTTGATTATTTTTATACAGTCGGCATTCCGAGTTGTAATAACTGCATTCGTTATTAACGTCCATCTTATAACGTATTAACTATAAATTCCTTGTCGAAAATTAATAAAAAACGTAATCGGTTGTAATAAAAGTAACGTAAAGTCGAAGATAGGTTTTTAACGTATCAAGAAGTAATTGAAAAAAAATTGGATAAATTGCGTTAACGTTAGGAGGAAACATTTCGTCGGCAAAAAAAAAAAATCGTAGGAGTTTATTAAGCGACTGAAACGCTTACGCTTTTAACAAAACGTATTAAAGAAAAAAGCTATTGCGATTTTAAAGGAAGAATATGAATTAAATTAACTGGAAAAACAAGAAAAATTAAAAGAAGAATAACGCCGTATAAAAGCAAAGTAAGTTCAGCTTATTTCTAAAATGGACGCTATGGCAGAAGCGTTTATTTCTTTCGATTGGAACGCCTTAAGGCTGGATTTAAGTGCTGGGCCGTTATCCCCTGCGACGTTGGCCGCGTTAAAGACGGTCGGTCAGGATTCTGGCGGTAAAACGTTTCAACTAGGTCCTTCGTATTCGTCAAATGCTTAAGGGGTTTCTAAGTGTTTTTTTCGTGTAAGTAATCCTTCCATTTAATCAGATATTGGACCTTATTTTTAATTACCTTGGAATCCAGTATTCGTTTAATCTCGTACTTATCGTCGTCCTTTTCGACTTCCAGATTAATTTCCAGCGGGGCGTTCTTAGGTACTAATTTAAGCAAAAAAATATGGAAAACAGGGTGTATTTTTATCGTTTTGGGTAGTAACAATCGGTAATTAATCTTGGAAATAACCTTATCGATTTTAAACGGACCAAGTTTTTTGAAATCAAACTTATCGCTAGGCCTTTTCGTTTTGATTTGAAAAATGTTCGAAGTTACGTTTTGTTTTTGGCGTAGCAAATAAACTTTGTTTCCTTTCGACAAAATTAATCCCTTAATTTTTTTCTTATTATAGTATTGGGTTATTCTTTGCTAAAGGAATCGCAATTCCTTTTATAATTAAACCTGTACTATCTGAATTTCAATCGCCATTATTTCTATTCGGGAAGTTTTTACGGTTAACTTTAAAGCTTTATCGAATAGCTGCTTTGGCCGTCGAATTTCTGCTTAATGTCTATATACCGCTATATGGGGAAAAATACCTATATTTTCGTTGATAAAGGTATTATAGGCTACTTAAACTAATGGAAAAAGTTTAACCTAATTATCCTGTTAGTAATTAATGTAACTTTTTAAGTACTGCTCCAATATTTAATTTAAACGTTCCGTCTGTCTATCTATTTGTAGGTAGTATACTATAAAAAACTTAAGCTTAGCGCTTATCTGCTTAAAAAAGCTAGTACCAAATTTTGATATAAAAAGCTTATCTTTGTTTAAGATAATTCTTTCTGGTATCCTATGTTTGTCGAGGTAATATCGGATAAAGGCGTAAGTTAATTATTCTGCCGTTACGTTTCCTTTAAAAGGTAAGAAATATTTATACTTGGTAAGTTTGTTAACGATTACCTATACTTTATTATATTAAATTCCAGTAACGGGATCTTTTAATAGGGGTAAACCGGTAATAAAATCTTAAGTAATGGTATTCCAAACCTTTTCTGGAATATCTGTAAGTTGTAAAAGTCCATAGGGCTTATATCGGGCTGCTTTTACCTTATTGCAGATATTGCAATCTTTAACTACCTGTTTAACAGTTCGTCGAAATCCTGGAAAATCGTATTTTTTTTACAATCGTTTGATGGTTTTGAAAATACCCTGATGTCCATGTAACGGATTTTCATAAAATTCTTTAACGAATTGCTTTTGTTGGTTTCGAGGGATATAGATTTTGCCATGGTACAACAGCTGGTTTTCAAGTTGTCCACCTAATTGTTGCACTTCTTTTTGCTTTTCCTTATCATAGGAATTTCGGAATTTCGTCAAAAGTTCTGGAGTAGGTTGTTTCAGTATTTTACACAACCGTAGGGTACCGTCCTTAATCTGTTGCAACATTTGCATTCGACGTTTCGGAACCTTGGAATCGTAATCTTCTTTGCGACTTAAGATATCTGCTTGGATATTTTCTTTCCCTTTGATATAATGGATTTAGAAGTTGTACTTCGATAGGAAAATCATCCAGGTTTCGTAGCGTTTATTTAGCTTTTGAGTCGTTATAAACCGGGTAAGGTTTTTGTAATTTAAGTAAATATCGAAAGGCTTTTTAATTCCGCTAAAAAAAAGTTCCTATTCCTTAAAAGCGTTGATAATTGCTAGCAGCTCTTTGTCGTAGATCTTGTATCGAAATTCTACGTTTCGAAGGGCCTTGGAATAATAGGTTATTAGGTACCATTTCTTATTGCTTTCTTGTTGCTCCAAAACTGCGCCTAGGGCATAATCTGAAGCGTTTGTCTTTAGGCGTTTTTTTCGATTAGCGTTAGGCAATCTCATTATTGGTGCTTTGGTAATTTCGTTTTTGAATAACTAAAAAGCTTTTTTGGCTTTTTTTGGAAGTTCGAATTCTTTTCCAATATATTCCTTAATGGTAAGTTTCGTTAATGGTTTAACAATATCTCCATATCCCTTAATCAGGTTGCGTACGTAACCCGTAAATCTTAAGATCTGTCGGATATTTGTAACGGTTGCTTTATTAGGGATAGGCCAGTTTTTGACTACTTTTAATTTGGAGTTTTGGATTTGAATTTGACCGGAGGTAAGGGTAAATCCTAGATAATCTAGTTTCTGCGTATGTTATACACTTTTAGCGGGATTAATTCGGATGTTTGCTTTATCCAAAGCTTTAAGAACCTGGAAAATATGTTTCTTATGTTTTTCCAGCGTTTCGGAATAAATGAGGATGTCGTCGAGGTAAACAAAGACATACTTATTTAGGAACTTCCTAAATATAGTTATAATCAGGCGTTAAAAACTGGCAGGGGCGTTAGTAAGTCCTAAAGGTATTACTTAATATTCGTAATGCCCGTATATCGTTCGAAAGGCAGTTTTCTATTTTTTTCCTTTTGCTATTTTGATACGGTAATACCCGTTTTAAAGGTTTAAGGCGGTAAACCATTTAACTTTGCTTGCATTTTCCCTTAAGGTATTTATTAAGGTTAAAAGATATCCGTTCTTAATGGTAATATCGTTCAACTGTCGATAGTCGACCACGCGTCGATAAACCGGATCTCCGTCCTGGTCGATTTTTTACTTGCCGTTTTTGATTTTAGGTACCATAAGTACAAGGTAACCTACGGGAAATTCGGATGGCTAAATATAACCTTTTTTTAGGTTTAGTTAGATGCTTTTCCATAAGGCCTTTACCTTTTCTGGATTTATGTAATAAATTTTGTAAAGTTTGGGGTAATGTCTTTCTTTAATAGGTATGCGATAATCTTATTATCCGTATAGAAGCAATTCGTAATTTTCTTTGTCCTTAAAAAGTCGTTCGAATCGTTGATATTCTGGGGGTATGGTACTGGCAGAATTTAATACCTTGGCTTTTCGGATAATGTAGCAAATTTTTTTAAGCCTTTTTTTAACAAAAGTTAATTCGTGGTTTTAAGAAAGCTGGCGAGTTTTCCAGTTAATCAACGGATTGTTAAAGTTAAGCCATGGCATTCCCAAGATAATATCATAACCTGAAATGTCGGCGATATCCAGGGTAAGATACTCTTGGTACCCTTAGATTTATATTGGAAGTTTTTCAGTTTCTTTAAGGATTCGTCCGCTATCGTACCGGGAAAGATTTCTATTAATTATCCGTAATTTGTAGGACTTTAATTTGTACCTCCAAAAAATGTAATATTTTTCGGCTACGGCTGGCGAAATGAAGTTGCCTTTTGCTTCAAAATTAATTATAGCTTTAAAAGTTTGGCTTTAGTACTGAATAGGAATTTCGATCTGGCTTCGTAATTCTTTTTTTGCTTTATATAAGGTCTTAATTTGCAAAGTTCCTCGATGCCTTAATTTCGAAAGCCTTTGCCGTTTTTTGACTTCGTAGTTTTGTTCGCTAAAAGGCGTTTCTATTCGCGAACTTTCTTAACTGCGTATTTGGTATACTTGTCGTCCATGCAAGTATACCACTTTCGTTGGCCAATCTGGCATTTTACCTTAGCGATTTTTACCTTTGACGTTTGGAAAAGTTTCCGATTCGAGGTTGAGATTTCTGTAGGGCTTATTCCCATATCCAGAAATTTATGCATTAGGCATAGCATAAGGGTATAATATAAGCAACCCTGAGCAATAGCTTTTCGGCTTTGATCCGAATCGGGGTGCAAATAACAAGATCGAAGGTATTCGGGTTATCGGGGAATTTCGATATATTTGCAGTCGCTATCAGGTTCTATAAAGGTTTTTTTATCCCAACCGGGCCAATAATCGTTATTTTCCTTTGCTCGAAGGTAAATTGGATAATCGTTATCGTTGCAGGCCGAAAAATGGAAAAGTCCGTGCCTATTAACAAAATCCTGTTCAGGGGTTTCGGTTTTAAGGTATACCGCCCGTTCTGGGGGTTCTTCGGGTTTAGGTACCTTTAGCCCATAATTATCGGGGCGTATTTGGCCATATTCGTAGTATATTTCGCACTTCTGCATATCCAAATAACATTCGCATCCTAGTCCTATGGCTACCCTAAAGGCTAGTTATTCGGGATAATACTTGCAGGCTTTAGCTGTTTGATTTTGGCAAATCGGGCAACGCTCGTACTTTGGGTCGCCGCTTGGTTCATAGTAAGTCGTCGCAATGGTATATTCCTGTTGGAAAAAGGTGGAATTAATTTCCTTTTCTTCCTCGTTTTTACTGTTTATTTCTTGTTCGGCCGTTCGGGCCTTTTTTTAAGGAATCCCTTTTTTCCTGGAGTTCCTTTTGGCTGGGGAACGACATTCGTTCTTGTAATAACCTTTTTTGCTACAGTTAAAGCATTCAACGTTCGACTTATCCTTTTTGGGCTCCCTGGAAATGGTATTCGCTTCCTTTTGGGTTCTGTCCTTATTTTTACTTCTTTAGGACTTGCTGCTGAAACTTCGATCGTTCTTTTTTCTGTCGGATTTCTTTTTTTCCAAATACCTTTCAAAGGTACGTCGATCGGCAATGATGGTTTTGTCAATATAATCCTGGAAAGGGCCAGTTTTAGGCACTTTGTATATCTTATCCTTTACTTGTAATTTTAGGCCGTTATAAAAAGGATAAAACAGTACGCTTTTTGGAAGATTGGAAACCGATATACAGCGATTAAATTCAGTCGCATATTCGGCTGTTAACTTAGTTTGCTGGAGAAAATATAATTATTTAATTACATGCTGTTTTTTATCGAACTCTTTAAACAAAATTCGCATTTTTTCTTTAAAATATTTATATTTGCCGAAAACATAATTAGTTAAATCGGAAAATTAATTAGGGTAATTTACAAGGTAATCGTTTATAATAAGTTCGGACTATAGAAGAACTTTTCCGGCAAGCAGTTGAAAAATAACTATTACCTTTTGATAATTTTTCGTTAAAGAATTTTCATAAAACTTAAGGTAAAGTTTGGCCTAAATTAAGAATCTTTTTATATTTATAATGCCGTCGTAGGGTTTTGGGGGTATTAGCTTATAGCCTTTAACCTTTGGCATTTTATGATAAGCAAGGGGTAGAATAATGTTTCGCGGGATTGATTTGCGCCAAATAAAGGTAATATCGAAAACTTTTGCTGTTAAGCGAGTTTGGTATTTTCCCTTTTTACCGCCTGGAGTTTAGTTATTAAGATGCGTAGCTTGTCGTTAATCGTAAGTTCTTTTTTTTTGCCTTTCGAGTTATCGGATTCCTTTTTTTCCTTTTCCGGTTCGTTTTCCTAGACCTTAATAATTTCCTTCGGAGCCGGAGAAGGTTATTACTAAAAAGAAGGTCCTTTTTAAGATCGAATATTAACGGGGGCCATATTGTTAATTAAAAAAAGAACTTTTTTAATAAGGGGTAAAATGTTTTAATCTAGATGTTAATCGTTTGTTAGCAAGGGCGATCGGGTATATCGTTTATCTTCTGAACGCCGTTCTGTAATATCGTTTTTATTGGGTTTAGGAAAGCTTATACTTAATTAGGTTTTAAATTATTCGTCGGCTATTAATTAAAAAGTTATCAAAATGTAACGAACCTGTTATACAACCACCTGGAAGCGTAATTAATATTCGAAAAGGGTTTTTAATTTGCAGGTAACAATAAGGCGAAAAATAATTTAGTAATTTGTTCGTTAAAAAGATTTGCGGATTTTTCCTTTAATCGTAAAACGTTGCCTTTAATTGAAAATTTAGATTAATAGCTAAAAAACGAATTTATCTGGGTGTTATTTATATAGGAAAACCGTTCGTTATATATCCTCCTATTTTTTGGTAAATGTACCTTTAATCTATATAATCTACCGTAATCTACCCTATTTGTCTTAAATCAACTAGATCACATTAGATTACCAAGGTCTTAGCCAGCTCCGTAGTTCACCCGGAGCTCGTCCGCGTTAATCCTAGAGGAGCATTTTCATCTTGGAGAACCTTTGGTTCGTAACAGTATAATATAACCCGATCGGTAGCTTTGTGATACGCGTCGCTAGGGTTTAAGTTAAATCGGGCAAATCGGGATACCGCGAAGGTTATATCGGGTTGCGTATTAACTGCTACGTACAGGATAAAACCGTTTTTTTTTGGGTATTTGTTAACAAACCCTCGATAAGCTAGATCAGGATTCGGCAGTAGCTCGACGCTCGTTATTAGCGTATTTAGAAGGTCATTTAGACTTTCTTTTAGGATTAAGTTAACCAGCTTGTTGTAACGAACCTGTCATACATCCACCTGGAAGTATAAGCAGTATCCGAAATGGGGTCTTGATTTGCAGGTAACAATAGTACGAGGAATGATTCAGGAGTTTGTTCGTTAAAGAGGTTTGCGGACTCTTCCCTTAATCGGAAAACGGTGCCTCTGACTAAAGGCTTAGATTAATAGCTAAAGAACGAAACTAGGTGGGTGCTATTTATACGAGGGTTCCGTTTTTATATATTCCTCCAATGTTGAATAAGTATGTCTATAATCTCTTGGCTTTACCAGATTACCCAGATCTTCCGATCTGGTTAATCTGTTAAATCAAACAGATCACGTAGTTACGTAATTTGGCAAGGATCCACTTACTGTAAAAGTTCTCTTCAATACGAACTGCCAAGTAGATCGTAACATTATTTTCCTCCTTTCAAGATCTTTGTCCCAAAGATAGAAATGTAAGTGTTTCCCCACTTCCGATTGAAACCGTTCTTCTTAACTGCCAGCTTACCATAGCGGGTCGTGTAGAAAAACAAGCGCGTAAGGTACGTGCGAACCAGCGTTAATCTCGCGACAGCCGCTCGGACTTCATCCGTACCTACGGTTTTGAAGTTTTGTCCTGTTCCAGTTGTTTACTATTTGGAAAGGAACAGTGTTATATGATAAAGGGTTCGTTGAACTGTTACTACTGCACTCGTCGTCAGCGTTTCTGCGACGGAAACGCTGTTGCTATGTCTTCCTTAGAAAACATCGGGTCGGATCGTAACCGTTTCCAGGAAGAGCATCGTACCGCCGAGGATGAACTCGTAAAGTTACAACGGAAATTTCAAGAAGCGATGTCGAAAAGGATAAACAAGTTGCAGCGGTTACGCCGTCAAGAAGATATTTTAAGGAAAAAGGTACTTAAAATATTGAAAAAAGGCCATAAACTGGACTAGTTGGAGGAAAAAGAAAGGATGGAAGAAAAGCAGCAGCGCATAAAGGAAAAGCAAGCGCGGCTTGCTTCGGAAATTAACGCCAACATAAAGGCGTTTGCTTTTTTCGATTAAAACGCCGAAGGTTTGAATTTGGGGGTTGGACCGTTATCGCCTGCGACCTTGGCTGCATTGGAGATGGTCGGTCAGGATTTTGGCGGTAAAACGTTTTAACCAGGTCCTTTGCATTCGTTAAGTGCTTAAGGGGTTTCCAAGTATTATCTTTAGGTAGGTAGTTCTTTTATTTAACTAAGTACTGGATTTTGTCGTTAATCATTTTTAAGTTTAATATTTTTTCGACTTCGTACTTATTAACATTTTTTTCAATTTTTAAGTTTGTTTCCAGCGGGGCGTTACTAGATGCTGGTTTTAACAGGGAAATATAAAAAATAGGGTATATTTTTATTATCTTGGGTAGCGATAACCGATAATTGGTTTTGGAAATAACTTCGTCAATTTTAAACGGACCGAGTTTTTTGAAATTAAGCTTATTATTAAGTTTTTTAATTTTAATTTGTAAAATGTTTAAGGTTACGTTTTGTTTTTGGCGTAACAGGTAAACCTTATTTCCTTTCAATAAAATTGGTCCTTTAATTCTTTTCTTATTGTAATACCGAGTTATTCGTTATTAAAAAAACTGCAGCTTGGTTTTAAGGTAAATTTGGATAGTTTTGATTTCGGTTATTATTATTTCCGCTTTGGATGCTATTAAGGTAATTTTTAGAGCTTTATTAAGTGGTTGTTTTGGTCGTTAAGTTTCCGCGTTTTGTCCATATACGGCTGTATGAGGTAAAACGCCTATGTTTTTGTTGACAGATATATTATAGGCCATTTATGTTAGCGGGAATAATTTTACCTAATTATTTTGTTAGTAGTTAATATAATTTTTTAGGTATTATTCCAGGGTTTAGTTTAGCCGTTTTGTTTATTTATCGGTTTAAAGGTAATACGTTATAAAAAATTTAAATTTGGTATTAATTTATTTAAAAAAGCTGGTATTAAATTTGGAAGTAAATAGCTTGTTTCTGTTTAAAATAATCCTTTCCGGAATTTTATGTTTGTTAAGATAATATCTTATAAACGCGTAAGTTAATTGTTTTGCTGTTATGTTTCTTTTAAAGGGTAAGAAGTACCTATATTTAATAAGTCTGTCGACGATTACCTATATTTTATCGTACTGGATTTCGGTAACGGGATCCTTAGATAGGGGTAAGCCGGTAATAAAGTTTTAAGTTATGGTATTTTATGCTTTGTTTGGAATTTCGGTAGGTTATAATAATCCGTACGGTTTGTAACGAGCTGTTTTGGCTTTGTTGCAAATATTGCAGTTTTTAATTACTTATTTAACAGCTTTTCTGAATTCCGGAAAATCGTACTTTTTTTAAAGTCGTTTAGTCGTTTTGAAAATCCTTTAATATTTATGTAGCGGATTTTCGTAAAATTTTTTGATAAATTGTTTTTGTTTTTTCCATAAAACGTAAACCTTTTTATGGTATAGCAGTTAATCCTTGGATCGTTCTTTTAATTATTTAACTTTTTTCTGTTCGTCAGAATTATAAAAATTTCTAAATTAAGCCAAAAGTTCGAAAGTAAGTTTTTTTTTTATTTTATATAGCTGTAAGGTACCTTTTTCTGTAGGTTATAGCATTTATATGCGTCGTTTGGGGACCTTAATGTTGTAATTTCCTTTTCGGCTTAAGATATCCGCCTGGATATTTTTCTTGCTTTTAATATGGTAAATTTTAAAATTAAATTTAAACAGGAAAATTATTTAATTTTCGTATCGTTTGTTAAGGTTTTGAATCGTTATAAAATAAGTAAAATTTTTGTAATTAAAGTAAATATTAAAAGGTTCTTTAATTTCATTAAGGTAAAGTTCCCATTTTTTAAATGCTATAATGATCGTTAACAATTCTTTGTCGTAGATGGGGTATCGTAGCTTTGTATCTTTTAGGGCTTTAGAGTAGTAGGCTATTGGATGCCATTTTCCGTTATCTTCTTATTGTTTTAGGATTGCTTTTAAGGTTTTATTTAATACGTTAGTCTTTAGTCGTTTCTTTTTGTCGTAGTTGGGTAATTTCATGATAGGGGCGCTGGTAATTTGGTCCTTAAATGTTTGCATTACCTTCTTGGTTTTCTTTGGAAATTCGAATTCTTTTCCAGTATATTCTTTAATGGTAAGGTTCGTTAATAGTTTGGCGATTTTTCCGAAATCTTTGATCAAGCTGCGTACGTAGCCCGTAAATCCTAAAAATTGACGGACGTCGGTGACAATCGCTTTGTCGGGAATCGGCCAATTTTTGACTGCCTTTATTTTGGAGTCCTAGATTTGAATTTGTCCTGGGGTAATGGTAAAGCCTAGAAAGTCTAGCTTTTGGGTATGCCATACGCTTTTTTCGGCATTAACCAACAGGTTTGTCTTTTCGAGTGCTTCCAGTACTTGGGCGACATGTTTCTTGTATTCCTCCAAGGTTTTAAAATAGATGAAAATATCGTCCAAGTAGACAAATACGAACTTATCGAGGAATTTCCGTAGGATGGTTATTAACATATGTTGGAAACTGGCAGGAGCATTAGTAAGTCCTTAGGGTATCACCTTATACTCGTAAAGTCCGTGGATTGTTCTGAAAGCGGTTTTCCATTTTTCGCCTTTGGCTATTCGGACCAAATAGTAGCCGTCTGGTAGGTCCAATGCCGTGAACCATTTGGCTTTGCTGATGTTCTCTTTCATAGTGTCCATAAGGGTAAGAGGATATCCGTTTTTAATGGTAATGTCGTTTAACTGTCGATAATCGTGGACTCTTCGATACATATGTTACGGCTGCACCATACCGTTACGCCAGGGGCAAAAGATTGGCGGAATGATCGCAATTATAGCAATCATTCTAGTGCTTACAGCTGCATATATACTGGAGCTGTCACGGTACTCCCAATCCGTAACACTATGCCCCTCCTCCAATAGCTTGGTCCCCAAGCTACGAGAACATCTGCCGCGACTGCGGCGCAGCTGCCCAACCCTTAAGGTCTACCCCGCACTGCCCCGCATGCGTCCGGGAAGACCTTGTAAGTAACGGCTAGCCTGGGGATCGAACCTAGCACTAAGGCGTCACCCACCGTCATGCGATCATTATGTTACGGCTGCACCATACCGTTACGCCAGGGGCAAAAGATTGGCGGAATGATCGCAATTATAGCAATCATTCTGGTGCTTGCAGCTGTATATATACTGGAGCTGTCACGGTACTCCCAATCCGTAACACTTGTTTATAAAATTAAATTAGGAAAGCTAAATTTTTCTTTTAACTTTGTTTTTAATTATTTCGATCCTTAAGAACTACTATAAGTTTTTACCCCCTATAAGGGTATATCGTTCCCTTATCTGCTAAATCACCTAATCGACGAGGTCTTAATTTTTTTTGCGGTACGCCGTAACGATATCGTTTATTAAAAAGAAAATAAGTACCCTTTAACGAATAAAATAATAAGGTTTATAAGAAACGGGGCTAAGTTCCAGATTTTTAAACGTTTTAATAAATTCCTTTTACCAAAGCAAAGGTAATTCCCTTAGTCCATATAGTGCTTTTTTAATTAGAAGAATCTTGTTACGATGCGGGTATTTTAAGGGTGTTTCTATGTACATTTTATAAGGTAGGTTAACGTTAACGAAAGCGTTTACCGCATTATACTGCTTAAGCTTTAGGTCGAATTTAGCCGCAATAGCGATTAAGGTTTAAATAACCTTTTAGCTAAAGTGGATACGTATATATTGCTATAAACGTTTTTTAGCTGTTAATTGCCCCGTGCGACGAGACGTACCTTGCATTTTTGCAACCAGTTATGCTTGTCGAACTTGTAAACATATACTTACATACATTTTAAAACTTATTTCCTTTTAGCAGCAAATTAATTAACAACTTTCCAAAATTACATTTCTTTATAACTTTATAAGTAAGCCTTTTCGGCCTTACGAAATAATTCCCTTAACGGGTATATATTCAGCTTTTTATAACTTCGCGGCGGTAACGGTAAATCGCGCCTATATACCCGGTTTCGCGATTTAAGGATTTTATATATCTTCGTATCGAAACCTTTCCGATTAAGGTAACGCGTATTTCGGGTAATTATTTTCCCTAAATTTCCGCAATTTACCGGCCGATTATCGATCGTACCAACAAAATAAGCTAATCGTCCTACGTTAAACGCGGTTTTTTATACTTTATAATCGTACCGATAACTATCCTTTCGACGCGGAACGTACAGGAAGCCTACGTTTATAACCCGTAAAATACCTTCGTCTTTTACCGTTACTTTGGGTTAAACAGAACGACAGGAACTTAAGGCTACCTTTATTACTTCCGCTGGCGCATTAATTGTAACAGTTATTAAAACAAACGCTAATACAGGTAATGGGCCAAAAAATAGAAATAATTCGAACATAACAGTCGTATAAAGGTAATTAATCCTATGCGAGCAGGTTTATTTTTCCTTATTCCGTACGTCTCGTACGCCTGTACCACTTTAAAGCTACCCCTTTTATTTAACCGGTAGCTAAATTATTCCGTTTAGGTTTTCGTTTTCTTTTTATGTTTATATATTTGGATGGCCTGGGTCTTAATCAAGTAATTTTACTTATCGCAGTAACTTCTGTAACTCTTTTTTTGTAACGTGCAAAACGTCGTCTTTTAGGTTTTTAATATTACCTAAAAAGGTAACCTTTTCGTTAAACAGTACGTTTCGAATAACGATAACCTTATTAATCAATAGGTTTCAGATCTCGTAGATATTCGTAAATCGGTAACCGACGAGAAACCCAATCCATGCCTTAAGGTTTAGCTTTTGGAATTTCTATTCTTTCTTCATAACGGCAGCTGTCATAACATAAGCTATATAGCCATATATTCGTAAGTAAGCCTGCTAAAGCTTCCGATCAAATGCTGCAACGCCGTCCCTATACGCCAGGTAAATATAATAAACCTCGTATAGGCTTTGCCAAAAAAGTGCGTATTTGGAAGTACGGTTGTACAGATACACTGCTGCTTTAAAAATATACACGATCAAAAACGAAGGTAACTTAGCGCCATTTCGCATCGCAGTCGCTTTTTCCTTAATTACACCCCTTAAACGTTCTGCACCCCCGTTCTAGGCCTGGGTATGCGGTGCTAAAGGTTTAAGTCTGATACTGAAAAAAGGCGACTGGAACATATCTCGAAACTGGTAATTTTTCAAGATTTTGTTATCGCATTCGAACACCTATAGGAAAACCTTATCCTAGTTCTTCAGAACCCCTAGGAAATATCGGAACGTTATAATCAATATATCTTGCTCTCGATTCTTCAGGTAAATATTCCAGATATATCCTAAGTACCTGTCGGTCGCAAACATAACGTATCTGTACCCTTTAGGGTTTTCTTCGAAATCTGTAAAGTCGATAGCGATTCGCTATCCTAATCGGAAAGCTCCCTCCCTCGGCTCGCGGCGTATTTGCTTCTTGGCTTTCGCCTTGCCACATGCTTGGCATTCGACTATTATAAAACCCTTTAAGCAAACTCCCCTTATATAAAACTGCAACTAAGCGATCACTTCGGGCCTTAAGTATCCTAGTCTTAGGTGCCATATCGTACCGTTACCGATTCGCGGCGGTCTCGCTATATATGAATTAACGTTTCGTCTATAAGATGCAAGGGCTACATAGCTAACTGTTACGCTAATATCTTCGATAACGAACTGATCAAACTTGTTTATTAACGTAACAACTACCTGATTATACTTATTTCGAATAAAATTATTGGTTCCCCGGTTATCTTACCAATATCCCTTTTTTCGGAGCTATCGGAAAAATACCAGGTTGCATGCGAAGTTTTCGCAGTAGGCCACGTCGTACAAACGTAGCGCTCTAGGGCCCTTAAAGCTTTAAAGCAGTATATCCACTTTTTTGTATCCTTTAATCGGAACGTAACTGTTTCCTACGTATACACCGTCGCCTTAAATCGTTATCCTATAATTTAAGAACCTATTAATTAGGTTAAAGATATGTATTGTAAAGCCTAAATCCAAAATGGCTAAGTTTTTTAAGGGGTAAAACGCAACGTTTATCGCATTGCGTTAATCAGAAACCAAAAAGCACGCCTAAATTCGTCTTACTCCTTTTAGGAATCAATCTATCTTTTGGATAATTAATTTTTCCATAATCTTCGACAAACGATCAATCTTTTCCTTTAAGGACGGATTAGAAGCAATTCGGTCCTGGACTAATGCTAAAACTCCCTTATTAAGCTTGAACTTTGCTGAAGCTTTATTAGCGAACGCGTAATAGCACTGGAATAACGTATGCGCAGGGTTTAAGCACGCTTTATACCGAATTCCTTATGCGTTTAACTTTTGGCGCTTCCGCTTGTTGCTGCTGCTATTTCGGCCCGCTTGGGATCTTCCACAACCACCTCGTTTCGGCCTTTTCCTTAAGGTCCTACCACGTAACTAATTATTAATATCCTTAGTTTCTTCCTAATCAAGATCGTCTTAACCGGAAAAATTTGCTAAGGTTCTTTAAAAAGTCGGAAACGTTACCTTAACGTTTCTTATTAACTGTTGTAAATTCGTCATAGTCCAGTAATCTAAAAAAATTAGCCCTAACTTTTAAGTAATTAATCGTTCCTTTTTCGATATCATCCTGCTTAAAAAGCATAAATAAATTCGACCAATTAAGCATAATCGGCGTTATTGCTATACATAATTAATTCGTCCAGATAACTAGCATAGTTATTTCGGAAACCCCGTAGCGCTAACCTTAAGCCATAATCTCTTACCATTTCGCTATCTATTTATCAAATCTCTTCACGGCTTTCGGGACCTACTTTAATTATTTTTCGTACTTACGTTTGGTATTTATAAACAATCGGCTATCGTAAACCTTTCCTAATTGTTATAATTTGGCGTACCAGCCCCTAAAGTCGTCATCTGGGCTTAAGCAGGTTTGCTTGATCGATAGGGAAACGCTATCAAGAACCCATTTTATAAGCTCGTTAAAGTTTTTTCGGAAGGTCTTGTATTTTCGGTTTAGGTAGATATAAGTCGCAAAGTTCTAATTATAGGCTTATCTGCCTTCGGTCGTCATTTCGAAGGTATTTATTGGACGGCCCGCAAAATCGACTTTTTCGGCTTATATAATTCCTTCGGAAAAAGTATTAGTTACTTACGTCGTTATCTGGCGAACTAATCTCTCTAGATAGGATATAATAACGGGTGCTATAGGTTTAACAGGCCATGGAACGTTCTAATCAAGATTAATATAATCTTACAGGTTATATCCCTTGGCTTTAGTTTTGAATTCGTCCTTGAATTTGTCCCAATCCTTAGAACCGGTGTAGATAACTGCGGACGTCGACGGTACGGTCGCCATTGTGGCTAATGAAGCATATAGATAATTGCTGCTGATATACAACCTATATCGTTTCAGTAATAGCTGATTAATTAATAAATAACGCGAATTAAGCGAATAAGACTTTTAATTGTCAGATATAAGTGATATTAGATGTGTTGTATTAATTGGCTAATTGCGTGCATTTTAGCAACGCGTGCTGATCTTTAAAGTAGTCTAGTTACGGAACATATATGTTCCGATTAGAGGGAATCTTATCGGATATGGGTGCTAGCGCACCCCCTGCTAGCTGACAAATTCCCTTGAAGTATCTAGAGCCCCGTTAGCTATATATCCTCCAACCTTTCCAGGGCTGGCTAGCTATAACATATTTTTAAGGTGATAAGATCGCTTTCTTTAGTTTCTATTACCATACTTAAAGCCTTTCTAGAAAGGTTTTATTAACTCTTCTAGCTCTGGCCATTTTGCGGCTTCTTTATAGGTAGCGTCTTTTTTGAGCCTTTTAATTGCTTGTATAATTATTTCTTATTTTATATGTTTTGAGCTCGCAGTTTCTTTAGTTATCCTTTCATATACTTTACTTATTTTTAAAACCGTTCTATTATTATTCTTATTATCGTTTTAATTATTTTTCTATCGTTATAATCAATTTCTTGTTATTACATCAATATATAGATATCTTCTTCCTTATTGTAGATAGTTTTCTATTTGGCTTCGACTTTTAAATTGGTCTTCTATTAATCTTTTGTAGTAAAATCTTTAATTTCTTCTCCGAATGCTTTTCTTTTATAGAAGTTAATAGTAAAGGCTAACTCTATCTGAAAGTTTATAATAGCTAGCTGTATTATTTTTTCTACTATTTGCTAGATCAGCTCCTCTTCTCTTTGATAATCGTATCATCCGAAATAGTGGAAAGAGTTTCCTACGGGTCTCTTTTTCCTAGAGGCCAGCTCCGTATGGCCTTCTTTTCGACGATATCGTCTTGGTTGGTAAAGATATGCAAATATTAATATTCTTATTAGTCCTGGATATTTTTCTATTTATATAATAAAATCCATTCTTTTTAATATTACCCTCTACATATATAAGCGAGAGATTTATTGTTAAGGATTAAAATGTAAGATTGAAGATGTAAAACTAAGAATGCGGAAGCAGGTGAGCAAACTAACTATATATGGGCCCCCCAAGCATAGCTAGCTACATAAGTGGGCCTGCCAAGCTAATAGCGCTTGGAGCACCAAATAATCCTTAACATTTATATGAGCGAGAGACTTTCAGAAAAGCCATTCTAACTACGTATCTTCAATCGTTCATTTCTTAACACCAATATAATAGAACGCCTTACAAAAGACGCGTGAATGAACCTAGCCGTTTAAGCTAAAAAGAGATCTGAAACTTAGTTACAGAAAGCTTAGTTTTATTTATAAAGTTTCATATTCCACTTTAGTACACAGTGCTAGCAGTAGATGCTGTTACGAATCAAAGGTTCTCCAAGATAAGAATGCTCCTCTGGGATTAACGCGGACGAGCTCCGGGTAAATTACGGAGCTGGCCAAGACCTTGGTGATCTAGTGTGATCTAGTTGATTTAGGATAAGTGGGGTAGATTACGGTAGATTACATAGATTAGAGGCATACTTACCAAAAGATAGGAGGATATATAACGAACGGTTTTCCTATGTAGATAGCACCCAAATAGATTCGTTCTTTAATTATTAATCTAAGTTTTTAATTAAAGGTAACGTTTTGCGATTAAGGGAAAAATTCGTAAATTTCTTTAACGAATAGATAACCGAATTATTTTTCGCCTTATTGTTACCTGCAAATCAAAAACCCCTTTCGGATATCGATTACGCTTCCAGGTAGTTGTATAATAGGTTCGTTATATTTTGATAGCTTTTTGATTAATAGCCGACGAATAGTTTAAAGCCCAGTTGGGCATAAGTTTTCCTGAATCCAGTAAAGACGATATTACAGAACGGCGTTCAGAAGATAGACGATATATCCGATTGCCTTCGTTAGTAAGCGATTAATATCTGGATTAAAACATTTTACCCTTTATTAAAGAAGTTTTTTTTTTAATCGACAATATGGCTTTCGTTAATATTCGGTCTTAAAAAGGATTTCTTTTTTCAGTAACAACCTTTTCCGGTTCCAAAGGAAACTATTAAGGTCCAGGAAAACGAACCGGAAGAGGAAGAAAAGGAATCCGACAGCCCGAAAGGCAAAAAAAAAAAAAACTTACGATTAACGACAAACTGCGCACCTTAATAACTGAACTTTAGGCGGTAAAAAGGGAAAATGCCAGATTCGTTCGACAGCAAAATTTTTCGACTTTGCTTTTATTTAGTGCAAATTAATCCCGCGAAAATACTGTTTTACCCCTTACTTATTATAGAATGCCAAAGGTTAAAGGCTATAAGCTAATACCCCTAAAACCTTACGACGGTATTACAGATATGGAAAAATTCTTGGTCCAGGCCAGATTTTACCTTAAGTTTTATGAAAATTTTCTAACGGAGGATTATTAAAAGGTAATGATTATCTTTTAGCTGCTTGCCGGAAAAGTTTTTTTATAGTCCGAACTTATTATAAACGATTATTTTGTAAATTACCTTAATTAATTTTCCGACCTAATTAATTATGTTTTCGGTAATTATAAACATTTTAAGGAAAAAATGCGAATTTTGTTTGGAAATTCCGATAAAGAATAGCATGCGGTCGAACAGTTGCACCTTTTCTAGCAAACTAAGTTAGCAGCCGAATATGCGACTGAATTTAATCGCCTTATATCGGTTTCCAATTTCCCAGAAAACGTATTGTTTTATTCTTTTTATAACGGCCTAAAATTATAAGTTAAGGATAAGATGTACAAAATGCCCAAGATTGGCCCCTTTTAGGATTATATTAACAAAACCATTATTGCCGATCGATGTACTTTTAAAAAATACTTGGAGAAAAAGAGATCCGACAGAAAAAGGGACGATCGAAGCTTTAACAGCAAGTCCTAAAGAAGCAAAAATAAGGACAAGATCTAAAAGGAAGCGAATATAACTTCTAAGGAATCTAAAAAGGATAAGTTAAATATCGAATGCTTTAATTGTGGTAAGAAAGGTTATTACAGGAACGAATGTCGTTTTCCAGCCAAAAGGAATTCCAAAAAAGGAAGGATTCCTTAAAAAAAGGCCCGAACGGCCGAATAAGAACTGAACAGTAACAGCGAAAAGAAAAAAGAAGTTAGTTTTTCTTTCCAGTAGGAATATACTATTGCGACGACCTACTATAAACCGAACGGCGACCTAGAGTACGAGCGTTACCCGATTTGCCAGAATTAAATAGCCAGAGCTTGCAAGTATCATCCCGGATAACCAGCTTCCAGGGTAGTTATAGGGCTAAGATGTAAATGTTATTTGGATGTACAAAAGTGTAAATTACACTACGAAAGCGGCTAGAAGCGCCCAGAACTTAACAACCATGGGCTGAAGGTACCTGAACCCGAAAAATCCCCAGAACGGGCGGTATACCTCAAAACTGAAACCCCTGAACAGGACTTTGTTAATGGGCACGGATTTTTCCATTTTTCGGCTTATAACGATAACGATTATCCAATTTACCTCAGGGTAAAGGAAGATAACGATTATTGGCCCGGATGGGACGAAAACACCTTTACAGAACCTAATAACGATTACAGATGCATCGAAATTCCCCGATGGCCCGAATACTTTCGATCTTGTTATTTGTATCCCGATTCGGATTAAAGCCGAAAAACTATTGCTTAGGGTTGCTTATGTTATACCTTTATGCTATATTTAATGCATAAACTTCTGGATATAGGAGCAAGCCCTGCAGAAATCTTAACTTCGAATCGGAAGTTTTTCCAAACGTTAGAGGTAAAAATCGTTAAGGTGAAATGCCAGATTAGCTAACGAAGGTGGTATACTTGTATGGACGACAAATGTACTAAATACGCAGTTAAGAAAGCTTGCAAATGGAAACGTCTTTTAGCGAATAGAATTACGAAGTTAAAAAACGGCAAAGGTTTTCGAAATTAAGGTATCGAAGAGCTTTGCGAATTAAGACCTTATGCGAAGCAAAAAAAGGATTACGAAGTTAGATCGAAATCTTTATTTAGTATTAAAGCTAGATTTTCAAAGCTATGATTAACTTTAAAGCAAAGGGCAACTTTATTTCGCCAGTAATGGCCGAAAAATATTACATTCCTTAAAGGTATAAGCTAAAATTTTACAAATTACGGACGGTTAATAAAAATCTTTCCCAGTACGATGGCGGACAAGTCCTTAAAGAAACTAAAAGACTTTTAATATAGATTTAAGGGCATTAAAAGCATTTTACCCTGGATATCGCCGATATATCAGGTTACGATATTATTCTGGAAATGCCATAGCTTGATTTTAGCAATCCATTAATTAACTAAAAAGTTCGCCAGCTTTCTTAAAACCGCGAATTAACTTCTATTAAAAAAGGGTTTAAAGAAATCTGTTATATTATCCAAAAAGCTAAGGTATCAAATTCTGCTAGTACTATACCTCCAGAATATCAGCGATTCGAACGACTTTTTAAAGATAAAGAAAACCACGAACTATTTTTACATGGACAATGGAATCATCGCATACCCATTAAAAAAGGACATTACCTTAAGTTTTACAAAATTTATTACATAAATCCAGAAAAAGCAAAAGCCTTATAGAAAAACATCCAGTTGGACCTAAAAAAAGGTTATATTCAGCTATCCGAATTTTCCGCAGGTTACCCTGTACTTATAGTACTTAAAATCAAGGACGGCAAGCAGAAAATCGACCAAGATGGAGATCCGGTTTATCGGCGCGTAATCGATTATCGACAGTTAAACGATATTACCATTAAAAACGGCTATCCCTTAACCTTGATAAATACCTTAAGGGAAAACGCAAATAAAGTTAAATAGTTTACCACCTTAAACCTTCGAAACGGGTATTACCGTATCAAAATAGCAAAAGGAGAAAAATGGAAAACTGTTTTTCGAACGATATACGGGTATTACGAATACCGAATAATGCTTTTGGAACTTATTAACGCCCCTGCCAGTTTTTAACGCCTGATTATAACTATACTTAGGAAGTTCCTAAATAAGTATATCTTTGTTTACCTCGACGACATCCTTATTTATTCCGAAACGCTGGAAAAGCATAAAAAACATGTTTTCCAAGTTCTTAAAGCTTTGGATAAAGTAAACATCCGAATTAACCCCGTTAAAAGTATATGGCATACGCAGAAATTAGATTATTTAAGATTTACCCTTACCCCCGGTTAAATTTAGATCCAAAACTCCAAATTAAAAGCAGTCAAAAATTGGCCCATTTCTAATAAGGCAACCGTTATAGATATCCGACAGATCTTAGGATTTACGGGTTACGTACGTAACCTAATCAAGAAATATGGAAATATTGTTAGACTATTAACGAAACTTATTACTAAGAAATATGTTGGAAAAGAATTCGAACTTCCAAAAGAAACCAAAGAAGCTTTTTAACTACTTAAAAACGAGATTACCAAAGCACCAATAATAAGATTGCCTAACGCCAATCGAAAGAAACGCCTAAAAATAAACGCTTCAAATTATGCCCTAGGCGCAGTTTTAAAGCAACAAGAAGGTAATGGAAAATGGTACTTAATGGCCTATTATTCCAAGGCCCTTCGAGACGTAAAACTTCGATATAAGATCTACGACAAAAAGCTGTTAGCGATTATCAACGCTTTTAAGGAATAAGAACCTTTTTTTAACGGAATTAAAAAGCCTTTCGATATTTACTTAAATTACAAAAACCTTACCCGGTTTATAACGACTTAAAAGCTAAATAAACATTACGAAACCTGGATAATTTTTTTATCGAAGTATAACTTCTAAATCCACCATATTAAAAGGAAAGAAAATATCTAAGTAAATATCCTAAGTCGCAAAGGAGATTACGATTCCAAGGTTCCGAAACGTCGAATGCAAGTGCTGCAACAGATTAAGGACGGTACCTTACGGTTATGTAAAATACTGAAATAACTTATCCTAGGACTTTTGACGAAATTCCGAAATTCCTATAATAAGGAAAAGCAAAAAGAAGTGCAATAATTAGGTGGACAACTTAAAAACCAGCTGTTGTACCATAGCAAAATCTATATCCCTCGAAACCAACAAAAGCAATTCGTTAAAGAATTCCATGAAGATCCGTTACATAGATATTAAGGTATTTTTAAAACCATTAAACGATTGCAGGAAAAATACGATTTTTCAGGACTTCGACGAACTGTTAAGCAGGTAGTTAAGGATTGCAATATCTGCAACAAGGCAAAAGCAATCCGACATAAGCCCTATGGACTTTTACAGCCCATAAATATTCCAAAAAAGGCTTGGAACATTATTGTTTGGGATTTCATTACCGGTTTACCCTTATTAAGAGACCCCGTTACTGGAGTTTAATATAATGAAGTATGGGTAATCGTTAACAGACTCACTAAATATAGGTACTTTTTACCTTTTAAAAGAAACGTAACGGCAGAATAACTGACTTACGCCTTTATCCGATATTACCTCGACAAACATAAGATACCAAAAAGAATTATTTCAGACAAAGATAAGCTTTTTATATTAAAATTTGGTACCAGTTTTTTTAAATAAATAGGCGCCAAACTTAAATTTTCTACAGCATACTACCTATAAATAAATAAACAGATAAAACGTTTAAATCAAATATTAAAACAGTACTTAAAAAGTTACATTAATTACCAGCAGGATAACTGGGTTAAACTTTTTCTACTGGCCCAAATGGCCTATATGTTACGGCTGCACCATACCGTTGCGCCAGGGGCAAAAGATTGGCGGAATGATCGCAATTGTGGCAATTATTCTGGTGCTTGCAGCTGCATATATACTGGAGCTGTCACGGTACTCCCAATCCGTAACACTATGCCCCTCTTCCAGTGGCTTGGTCCCCAAGCCACGAGG